>QLON01001770.1:0-18467 GCA_003313675.1 Termitomyces heimii | reverse complement strand
ATCAAGTTTCGTGGTTTCCTGCCGCGAATTGGTGTGAAGAGATTGCTGTAAACGTCGATGAACCGTTGTAGGGGAAGGCAATAAGAAGAAGATAAGAGACAGCGCCCGCTGTTATATCTGAAAATATAAGGACCGGCGACTGGCGGTGATGTTAATTGACTGGATCGGGTAACTTGACCTGAGCATTTCGGATATCGCCGTCGACCAGGAAATTGCATTCCCTGCCGCAGAGGGAAAGCCAAGATGTCGTCTGATTTTGTCTCTCAGTGAGTGCCAGATGTGTGCTAAAACTATACTAAAGTTATTATGGTATAGATTATACGATACATTACTGTGTACATAATAACCAAAAGTACGACAATTTAAGAACCGAAGAGACTTGCTCAGCTGTGGCATCCAGGCCTCCATGGGGTTTGCTTTTCTCTCTCCCTTCTTCCCTCATACCGGGCCTTATAAATCAACTTGTCCTTCTCTTTCTCGTTGCGACTATACTCAGCATATTGCTCCAAACCTTGTTCTGACTGCGACTTAGTTATCGCCTGCAGCCCCCAATCCAATGCCTTCTCCAACCGATCCTTCAGCGCAGTAGCCTCTTCAATATTATGCCAGGAAACCGGCCGACGGAAAGACGACCAAATGTAAAGCACCGAGGCCCTGTGAAGTGACTCGAGTTGTTTCATCATCGCAGAAGTCACGCGTTTTGTAATCCCTTCAGTCTGGAGACGCTCGACTGCATCCAGGTTCGCTATCAACGGCGAATCACCCAAGCATTCCCAGAGATCAACAGACATGGTTGCTTGGTACGCATGCAAGAATTTGTGGACGATTTCCATCGCGTCGGTGTCGCGATACGGGATGGGAGAGAGGATGAACATTATCGTATCGTGTTCAGTCAGTCCGTCTTTACGCATCTCTATAAGTTCACATATAGGAGCAAGCCTGATGCTAGACTTGTCTTCCTGACGTAAGTAATCAGGGGTACGGCTGATGTAATAAAAAGCCTCAATAATAGTCTTCGCTGAAGCGCCGGGCGGAAGTGCGAGGGAGAAGTCATGGAAACGCCTGACGCTGATGCCTATACGTGCGGCTTGGAGTGGTTGAGGAAGGGCGACAAGAGCTTTTTTAATGTGCTCTATTTTTTCCGGTAAGAAGGAAGTGACATAGCCACCAGGAGGATCACTCCCATGAAGACCGTATCGGCCTGCACGACCCGCAATTTGCTTCGTTTGAGAGACAGAAAGCGGTGCTTCTCGTACCCCATGGTATTTGGATGTATCCTCGAAGACGATGCGCCTGATTTTACTTCCAAGAAAATGAAGAAAAAATATGAAAGGTCAGGATGAAGAACATACAGATTAAGCCCCATCCCAATCGCGTCACTGCCTATTAATATGTCGTACCCACTGTTAGGGTCATTAAAAAGGGCCGCTTGCTCGCTTCGAATTTCAGGTGGGAGACGTCCGTACACAACAGCACAACGAAAGGGAGTGTTTTTCTCAATATCACGTTTTAACTTGAAGATCTTGCCCCGTGAGAAGGTAACGATGCAGTCCCCTTTCTTCACTTTACTCCAATCTCCATTGAGTGACTCCTCTTCAACACGCAACGGTGAAAGTCGCTCGTATCGGTGAACGACAAGTTCATCACCAGTATCCTTCAACAGAGCCTGAATAACAGGCACAGCCGTCTCCTCACCACAAAGATGCACTTCTTTCGCACAAACACCCAACACCGCTGTCGTCCATGAATTTCCACGTTCTTGATCACCAATCATCTGGATTTCGTCAATGACAGCGACATCGTATAACCTCCTCAAATTGAGCATCTCCACGGTGCATGATATAAGCGGAGCTGCTTCATCAACAACCCTTTGTTCCTCCCCCGTGCGCATGTTGCACGCCCTCGCGTACTTCGCATTTCCTTGCTTGTGGACCACAGCCATATCGAGCGCCGTGGTGTCTGTCGTCATCTCCTTCTTCAACTCCTCAACGCCAGCTGGCACGATCTGACCACGATTCAGACGTTCCCAGATTTCGTGAGCGAGTAACCGCAACGGTCCGGCATACACCCCAGTTTTGGCAGCAGCAAGTGCTCTCAACGCATTGTGGGTTTTCCCACTGTTCGTCGGTCCAACATGCATGATAATTTTACGATCAAGTTTTCTAGCGTCGGGAAATTCTTCAGCAGGGAACCAATGGTCGCCTGCCTGAGCGAGAGCCTGAATTCTGTGAATGGTCTCTTCGGCAACGCCGGCGGAACTAAGACGCTTGAATTGTTTGGGGTCGGAAGCCCAGGTGAAAAGGATGTTGTTGTATAAAACGTCGATAAAGTGTAATCGGTCATCGTCGTCGAGGTGGTGTACGAAACGACTAAGGACGTACTTTTCGTGCCCTTCGCGAGTTGAAAGTTCGCCCGCAATTACTGCACGGACAAAGGCATTGAGCAGAATTCCAACTTCCTGTCGTGGGATACCGAAGGACTGAAGACGAGGATGGAGCCATCCGAGACGAGACCAATTCTTCACTTGTTTCTCGAAGAAGGCGGGTATATTGTTTGGATCAACTTGTGGAATATTATAAGAAGTACTGAATTCTACATCTTTCTGAGGATATGACGGAGGATTGGCTGGTCTCCTGCTGCCTTGATATCTGGCAGACCTTGGATTTGCTTTAGAATGTCCACCGCTGCGGTGTCGTCGGCATATCAGGTTTGCCAGAGTCCCCCATGATTGTGTTGGAGCTCTAAGTAGTGTGTGTCGACATTGATAATAGGATGAGGGCGACAGCAGACGCATGCCGCATAACTGAGTAATGGTTTCAGTCAATTTCAAAATTTCTGTACCTGTTTACATGTGTTGTCTTCGCCATCATTTTTCTGACCCGTCCCTGGTCGCCGTGACGGACAACGACGAGGACTAGGATAGCCTGCCTCCTACAATGGCGGCTTTACCTTCACAACTAAAAGCGCTCACACGCCTACGTTGCGCCATCTTTCAAACATCATATAATCCCACTAACATGAGGACTGGAGCCAAATACCTCCGCGCACGTCTTCGCGGACCGTCCATGCTCAATTACTACCCGCCAGAAATTAATATTGCGCAGTTGGCGCGGAAGTATCCTGAACTCGAGCTTGTGGATGAGGATGAGGAGCAGAGGTTGCAGGATATCGAAGATAGGAAGAAGAGAGGCAAAGGTGCGCCGAAGAAGGCAAAGACGAAGGGTGTGTTAATCGTTTAATTCCGGTTTGCGATGTGATTCTGAATCTTTTACCTCTCTAGCTGACAGTAGGAGAAACCAGAGAAAGCGATAGTCTGGTTTTCAGCAGAATTACTGTACTCATTCATCGACCTGTTTGCCCCGATATTTTCTTTGTGTTCCCGCCGATGCGCGTAATGCGTGGCTTTTGTTCTACTTTAAAGCTCTATGAATATCTTGTTTAAAGGACATACGGGTTCTGGGCCAACTAGCACTAGACTTTCCGGGCTGCAGCTTCGCTTGTGATGTTCTCGACAACGCTGAGATTACAAGGTCGTCAGGTCCTTATATTTGCTCCAATTGTCAGTTTTCTTTTTCTCGACACTATCCACATCAATCATGGACAGATATAGTTGACGAAATTGCAAACACAGTTTCAAAAGAGGACTGAGATGGACTCCTATATTCTGTGGCAAGAACTTAGCTGCTGTGCAAAGAATACGATGTTATAAAAAAATCAATCAACGTGCACGATATGTTTGCCGTTGCATTGAGACTAGTAGGTAATTGCAGATCATAAGAGCTACTAAAAATTCTACGCCTCTCGTCCGCGGAGAACATCCAAGCACCGTTGAGACCACACTCTTCCGGTAATTTTGAAAGAGACGCGGACGTCTGTTGGCCTGTGCGAAAGATACGACAAGCCTGTGGGACAGGTGGTGGGCTGGGACAAACAACAAGGCTCCAGTACCCTTATTCTTTCCTCTCACGCGCAGTTGTCCATATTTAATTCCCCTGGTAGTATTTTCCCTTTTCTAAGTCATCATGAGGCTCTGGCCTTAGGTGGTATTAACATCCATAACAGCCACCTCCGCATTTCCAGCTGCTAAAAAATGACGCGAGAGACAATTTTTCTCTATGGGTAAAGATATGATCACTCATCACTCTCTCGAACGCCCTGTATTTCAGCTTCTGAACCTTATAGAATTAGAGGGTGTGACCATGGTTTCTACTATACATCTACATCATATCGTAGCTCTCACGAAATGTTTATGTGTCTTTGGAAGTCATTTCGTATATAGGGTCATGAACATTTTATTCATCAAGTTGTCCCCAAGTCTACACGTTATGGACATGATCATCAAAGTCGTACAGTCATTTTCTATAGGCTTCATGCTCGCTTTGCGCGCAGTTCAGTCACTTTGGCTTATTTACCTTCGCCGTCGTCGAAATTTTCTCCAAACCATTCTTCCAATCACAGCCTCTTCGATTCGCGAAGCAGCCGCCCCCCCACGCATTGAAGGGGAACGCGTGATGGGGCGGTTGCTTCGCGGACCATTCCCAATCTCGATGACAGCTTTCGCTTACGAGTTTTCACGATCTATCGTGCATGCGATACTTATCACTGCATTACATGGAATAAATCAACCATACATGGTTGTCTTGAGGAAATTGATCCTCACGACGATTTATATTCTCATCTTGACGACTCCGCTCGCGACAGTGCTCGTCACCTCAGACGGTGCGGCAATGACTATAGATCCCCCTAATTTGACAATCGACATCGACCTTGAATGCCAGTTGGAGCACTTACCGTTCCCACAACCAGCCCATGTGGCTTCGAGAAATTTCCCTTCTTTTCCACTAGTGCCGCCACCGAGTCAGACATTCCCTTACTAATTTAGCAGTCATAAAGGCAGACCTTTTTTGCCACTCCCTCAACCCACCTCCAACTCCCCGATGCTACTAATATTGTCAACTTCAAACAAGAACGCGAATGGTTTGTAAGAAGAAGAGACTGTTAGGAATTTTATTCCGAGCTTTTTTTGAAGTTTGTTTGTGATGTTTTCACCAAGCGCAGTGGAGTGCTTTCTTGGCATCTGCGATAGGCACTTAACTTGGTTCTTTCCATAACCTGATAAAAATAGTTCTTTCACATGATTCGACCAAGTGCACGAGATTTTAAAACCGAGGATAATTCGTTGTAGCTTACAAGCCGAGAACTTCGCATGAGACAAAGATCAGAGATCCAGTCAGTGTTTACTGCGCCGCAGTACGAAGAGATGCTATGTGGCGGCTTCGGGCCGGTGGGATAAGTTCGGATGTGTGTGAAACAAGAAAGCGTGTGACACCTCGTGTTCGTGCGGCTTCCACTTCTCACTGACAAACCTTAACTGAGCATTTCCAAATAAGGACGCTTCCTGCAATGCGGCTCTGACGGAGGACCATTGCAGTACTCACGCATCGCTTCATATGACCTTCTATTCGCAGCCAAGGTGTTGCGAGGCGTGTGCTTACCCTGGACCCCATTCTCATAGTTTCATTCTGTCTCAGCGCCTGTCAAAAGAAGACCTTTCCGCGTCGGAACTTATTTTTCCGTCTCATTTGCTTTTTCTCAGCGGCTGCGATCTATCAAGTGAACGAATACGCCAGGCTTGAGGCTTGTGAGGAACTTTTGCAAGGTTGAAATCGCTAGGCCTTGTTGACGTGACTTTCACATCTTGACGAGAAAAAGAAACAGAAAAAAAGTTGCAAAGAATTCGGAGGGTGCCGACTTGGGGCTGCCGACTGCATGATAAAACATAGTATCTAGATTCTCAGTCGACCAATGTTTCATACTTCTTTCATAGTAAGCTAACAGTCCCCGTATTAGGATCTTCCATTAGACCTTTTACAAACATACACGTCAGTGCAATCTTCACGTGCCCTTTATGAGCGTTGGCGGTGAAAGGCTGTTCCAGGTCCATGCGCGTCAATCTTTGCTTTTACGGAGAACTCGAGTAATATTACATCTTCGACGTTGTACGCTTTGCGAATGTATTGAGCCTCGAAGAGCAAATAATCGTTGGTGCGAATTGACTGACCCAGCCAGTTCTTCGTATTATTATGAGGTATTTTAGTTTCGATCCAACATTGAATTGTAAGTGTACACTATTATCCCAAACTAAGTCAGATTTCTGATATTAGGATTGAAGTACCATCTTTGAGAAAGCTGTAAACATGCTCTGACTCTCTTTCACAGCCTGTCATTGGCTCAAATGCTTTATGAGTCAATAACTTCATCCGGATTTACGATGTGCGCCCAATCTCCCACACTATATGAGCAGGGGTCTCCGAACGACCCTGATATGCTGTCTGAAAGATTGCGCTGGCCGCCATCACGCTGTTAGCGTGAGCGTCTGCACCTGAGCTACTTACTTTTTTTGTGATGCTCAATGAAACATAGAAGGGCAATCTTTGTCACACACGCCTGCTACCCGTATCGCTGACCTGAGATACCCTGTGTTCCGCTCAGAGATCAATAGGGTTTTTGAGCAAGGCCACAGAAGCCCAGTAGAAGCTTGAATCGTTACAACTCTGTAACTAATTCGGCAGCTGAATGAAAACTTGTTTTTGAGGTCTGAATTATATAAACATCTGAGGCATGGGTTGATCCCTTCGTTCAAAATTGCCCTACACAACATGGATACCTATATCATATGCTTCTTTTTTTCTTTTATGCTCGCCTCTATCCTCATCATCAAATCCTCATATCCATTCAAAGACTGATCACTTGCAATTGTACATAATTTAGATTTTTTCTCTGGGACCATCTGAGCTAACGATGTTACGTTCTAAAGAGGAGTCGGCTTGGCCGATGGTTAGCAGCTTTGCCAGGTCGCAAAGATTCAACAACTCGCACATTCGTTTGCATCATTACATATGCAGCACTACACTGTAAGCCACAGTCTTTCCTGCAATATTGATAAAGTTTAGACATTTATGTTCCAGAATGATTTGAATGAATGATAATCAGGACAGTTACTTTATCATTACCCAAACCCCACCGAGACGCACGCAATCCAGTCCAACCTAGGTGATAAGGAATGTGAAGGTCTGAAGCTACCATAATGCAGTCAGAAAGAAAGAAGGCGGAAGGAATGTATTATTTTCATTATCATGTTCTTTTATTCCTCCGAACACTTGCCGTGTTCGACACTATACCTAGTTACCATTTCAAGCGAGGCAGTGTACTTGTGATCTACTTAGTGCTCCTACCACTTGCTATGGATCGTGTCTTTTTTGACCAAACTGCGATGAAGTCCCACGAATGTGGGAGTCAGAACGATGATTATATGAAACACAGTCACACCAACGTAGTACAGACGACGACCATTTCGCAATAAAAGTCAGCTGTAGAGTGAGGAGCGGCACTTCGTTACTACGACCTGTGGAATAAACATCATCCCAAGCTGTGGAATTGGGCAATGGAGGATTACAGACTTGGCCACGGTGAGGGGAGTGTATGAACTACCAGCTCTACTACTCTAGGGGGAACCACCACGACAGGGAGAATAAGAAGTTGGCGGTGGAGAGGCCAACAGCACTGTCAAGGTCTCAGTCTACTGCAATGGTTCTGGATACAAGGACGGCTGCGACAGCACATCCTCCTGAACCAACACCTGTTGTGCATCCGTCGCTCCGAGACCCCGATATGCCCTCACCACAGCGACCTGTCGGTAGAATCGGTTCGTCACCTCCTTCTCGTGTGCCCACATTACCGCAGCGAACATAGCCAACTGGTGAGCGAGCTCTGCCGAAAGCCAAGTCAATGCCATACCTCTTGTCCTCGCCCGAGAGACCTCTACGGCATGATCACTCGCGACCCCCCCTATGGACCCCACACGATCTCAATACTCCACACTCACGCACCTCCCTACTATTGATACCAGTTTTCTCCCTCCCCACACCCTAAGACCTCCAAGTGGGTCCGGCATGCGACTGCGATGCTCGATCCTGCCGTAAAAACGGGTGGCTCTCGTCGCCGCACACGCAAACCTCTCAAGCCTTGGTGCGTCATGGCTAGGCCGGGGAGCACGACCTAAAACGTCCAGGGAAAGCCGGCTCACCCTTTCTCTACGTATGCTGTGACATTCGCTGCTCTTGTAATTTACTCGTATATCTCCACGATGTGCCAAACACCTTAATTGAAGAAAAAAGAAAAGAAAAGAAACACCAAGATGAAGCAGTGACGGTGAATTACGGGCATTTGGATGTCCGAGAATTTAGTATACGCCCTACTCTGGCACAAACTAGCCATAGGTAAGATAGACTGAAGCTTGCAATTAAGAGAGAAAGCGTCCTATCATGTTCGGACGAGCACGTGATAGTCCGTGTCACGAAGTGCAACGGTACAGATTAACTTTTCACTTACATTACTCGCATGCGGCCTCACATTCTTTGCAGGTGCTTGTATGTGTGGTCGAATGTGTGCGAAGTCTTCGATGCCACCGCCAACAATGCAAGGCAGAAGTTGGAGTCTAAGGCCTTGAGGCTGAATCCAGGCACTCGATAGAATTCTGCTAGATCGCCTTCTCGGCGATCTCCCCAGCGCCTATTCTTGCTGCGCTTCCGCCACAGGGATTGATCGATCGATCGAGCTTTCAACGTCAGATAAACTTTATTACTGTTGTCCCACCTCAGCCTGCGTGAGCTTAGGATTTCAATGCAAACTACCATATCTTCCTTGTTCAACTCGGCGAAACGGATCGTGATTGTGATCAAGCATGTTTTAACTGACCTCTGCTCGTACATTTCAACGTTGACGACGATCGGCTCCATGCCGCACGTATCCGGCCTGCTCCACCAATGTTGTTCTCTTGAGCAGGCAATTACCAAAACGCGAACGCGCTTAGCCACAAGATTCCCCGTATGGGTTAGATGGACACGTTCAGGTTTCATACTTGCTGGAAGCTGTCCTGACGAACTCTTCTTTCGTGATATGTTTGCGCGTTCACAGTCAAGGTGTCATATGTGCATCGAGAACCCAGGATTCAGCACTACTTAAGGCCCAGCGTCACCTTGCAGCCCCCCAGTCTCTTACGATGAAGATGTTTTGTGCCGCATGTGTCTCCGCCATCCTCATCATTATCGGTTCCCTCTTCATACTGCGGCGCCTTATATCTCTTCACATACAGAGAATTTCAATACATCAAACGCCCTCAGCAGTGCACCAACTGTTAAATCCTCCAAATGCGAGTGATCACGAACTTTTGGAGTCTAGGGCCCGCCCGAATGAACGACTCATCAAAGCCTTTGCGTTGACGAACACTTTTGTTTCTAGTTCCGTACAAATTCATACGACCTTTGTTAAACGAGCGAAGTCTCTGCTCTACGACGCCAACAAGCATGGATGGAAGCACTTTCAGACGATCGCTATCGAATCCGTAGAGTTAGCGTTGCCTCACGCCGGTGAGCGGAAGAATTTTGACGCGTTTGTCCAGGATGTGACAATGCGTGTCGCCCTCGTTGCAATCCTGGCCATTGATAGATCAGTAGCGGACCTAGACCCAGAGGACATCCAGGTTGCCTCCATACTCATAACACGACTGTGGTCACTGTCGAAGAAGTCTGACCCGATCCCCACAGACTGTCTGCCTGAACTAAACAGACACCTAGGTCACCTCATTTCTGACGACGAATCTTATCCGAATCCGCTCGACTTTGTAATTCCAATATGGGAAACAATGTGGCGTGTAGTAGCTCCGTCCGTGGCTTATGCACTAGATTCCTCCTACACATTTTCTACACTTCACGAATCACCAACTCCAAAGGTTTTTCGTCAGTCCGATGAGACCCATCCCTCGCCAGAGTGGTTCGTAACCGAAGTGATGCGACTCCATCCTCCGTCTAACCGCATCGCCCGGGCTTTTCCAATTCTTCCATTCCTGTCCCTGCCTGTATGCTTTGATAAACTCGCCTCGAAGTTATTTGGACCACTTGTTCGTCGCGAGAAGGCGGATATAGGAAAGGTGCTTCGATGTGAAAGCACCTGGGGCGTGAATGCGGAGGTATTTGATCCATTACGGTTCCGCCCCAGCAAGTTGACCAAGGAGCAAAAGGCGATTAAGTCATTGCCTTTTGGTCATGGCAAGTTTAAGTGTGTTGCGGCCAACTGGGCGCCTCTAGCGGCAGCTATAATTTCAGCCGCCATCCTTGATCGTATAAAACCAGGAAGAGAATTTCGTCTCGTGGTAGGGCAGTCTATTGGGGGACGAGAGGGCTGGGATGGATGGTCAGTTGAAGCTGCAGCTTAATCGTCTCGCATTTCAGAATGAATGTATATTTATATATTGATGCTTTCTTTCAATTTAAACTTGCGCTAGTCGACGGTTTTCATAAAGCATAAGGCATATGCATATAGATTTATGTTCAAAATTTACATCACAGCATGAATAACTTTAATATGTTTTCTTTCTTTTATGGCCACCTGCATACTCATCATCAAATCCTCATATCCATTCAATTCACAGATGACCGCAATTTCACCGTAAGACCAGCACGGTAACAATTGAAGATGAAATGTGACCCCGACGAATGTCTCCTGATGAATCTTTAGTGCGCCCATGCACAGCATTCAGTATACCACTCACCAAGTTCGAAGCATATTCTCCCTTTTATGACTGCACCAATCCATCTTTTGGCGCTTTGCTACGCCATCAGATGGATTGGTGCACCCATAGCCCATTTCATTTCCGTGCGAAAACTGAAAGATAAGCGAGATGACAATAAATTTTGGGAACTCGGGAAGTTGGACAAACTTGATAGGCACAAGAGTAATGAGCCAGGGAGCCTTCTCCGCGATAGGGACAGCGGAAATTAGTCTTGAAATCGGAGGTCCGAGCGGGAGAGACGCCGGTACGGATTACTTGAGTCCGTAGCAGACACTCGGAAAGCACAGCAACAAGTAGGGTTGTGAAAGGTCAAAGGAAGAAAGATGTGAACAGTAAGGAGGCACGAGGCTGTGTTGCTTCGGGATGTGCATCTTAAGTAACCTTTGATGGTAGTATTTCTGCCATTGGCAATACTTTCTCATCTACTGTATTATCGGCCGACAACCGCCGCTCGGGAAAAGAAGTATTCGTTCCGTATTCCTAAGGTTTTGCAAAAGTAATTGGTGAGGATGATGACAGGCCGGAGTAGTGGCCATGACAGTGTTCAAGAGAAGGCTTGGGCTTCTACCGAAGGTAACTCTTCTGTGAATGATTTGATTCTGTGCGCATAAATGTTCATGCGTAGTCGAACCTATGCAGTCTGAAGCTTTCAACTGTGGGACAAGACCACTATTGTTAGACACTTTGAAACCTGTGTATCGTCGCATTATTGATTTCGAAGTGGCTGTAATCTCGGGATTACATTGATGCAGGAGAATTTGACTTGTGTGTTAAACTCATTGCCAAACATAAGCAGATTGGGTTATACTACGTCACTCAAGTAATAGTGGCAGGTATGGCAACGTGCGTTGATTTTCCAAAGAATGTTCTTGTATGTTGCCTCGATGGTTTATTCAGATGAGCATTAGGTAGGTGTCTGTTTCACACTAGTCAAGTGTTTGGTTTAAATGGAGTTTTTAACGTGAAGAACACAAACAAACGATGTAGTGCTGGCTTTTATAAAGGGAAAACATGCTGTTTCGCCACTTTGCAAACAGAGTGCTCATATTCAATATCCTGTTCATCAGATATACATCCCTATGGCAATCATCAGCGCCAAGTCGTTCTGACAATTAAAAGTCATTCGTGCCAGTACCGGGTAACCCTATCATCTCTCTGACTGTTCGCATTGTCATTTCGGACCGCTCCTTTGCTTTGTGCGCACCGCTTCGCGCAATATCATCCAAATACGTCATCTCTTGTCGAATCTTCTGAAACTCTGCTCTAGGCCCTCTAAGTTTCTCCTCTACAGCATCTGCAACGTCAGCCTTAAGTTGACTATGTCGCTTTCCCTCATATCTTTCGGCGACACTGTGCACGTTCTCTTCTGTACATGCCGCAAGGATGATCAAGAGGTTTGATGTCCCAGGCCGTGCGACAGGGTCGTACGTAATTCCAGCAATGGAGTCCGTGACAGCTGAACGAATTTTGGATCTGATTTGTGCAGCTGTATCGGTCAAGAGAATTCTAGAGGAGACATCAGGGGAGGATTTAGACATTTTGGAAGTCGGGTCGCGTAGGGAGAGTATTCTTCTAGAGGGTGCTGTATACGCGAGTGTATCAGAAGGGAAAAGTGAGATTCTACGGAAAACGTACTGCTCATGAGAACAGGAAGGGGGAAAGGAGGGGACGTAGGAGCGAAAGTTCGATTGAAAATCTCTGCCAAGTCTCGACAGAGTTCCAGATGTTGCGTTTGATCCTCTCCTACAGGAACATGAGTGGACCTTGGAATATGTGATCATTGAGCGGGTACCTACGATCGATGAATCAGCCTCACCTATAGACTAAGATGTCGGCTGCTTGCAAGACAGGATATGTGAAGAGGCCCGTATTCAACCAAGACTCATCAACCTCAGATTCGTCATTCACGTTCCGTGACACTGCTAGACGAGCCTGTTATGGACATGAGAAGATTTCTTGACTCATTTCATTTCCACGAACTTTCCATGTGGTCATTCGTCGTAGCCTGCCCACAGGTGTGATACAGTTCAAAATCCACGCGAGTTCAGTATGGGCTGGATTCTGGCAGGTAATGAGGTCAACAGCTATATGAGACTCAATGATTCTTACATGATCTTGATAAAAGATTATTGAACGCTTAGGGTCAAGACCAATCGACAACAGAGTCGCAAGCAGGTCCCTTCGGGAGAGAGCAAGTGCATGAGGGTCCTGTGGGAGAGTCAAAGCATGCCATCCTACTATTGAAAACAAAAGTTCGTCCTCAGGTGCAGCTGCATTTTGTAACTGAACCCAGTTTGAAAGAGCTCCCAGGTAATTGCCTAGCTGGCGATTTCTTAGTCGGAAATTTTCGTTTTGTGTGGGGGGCCGCTCACATGAGGGATTCCAGTAGGTTGAATTCCAGAAAATACTACGCGTTGTTTGGTGCTCGGAAGTGGAGAGGAAGTGTATGCTCGGTGCGCTGTCCTCGAGAGGTGACAGAGGTGTCGGGGCAGGCAACGCGTCGAAGAAAACATCGAAATTGTGCACAGCCACACTAACCCCATTCAAAGCTTGTTATTGGACCGTGATCTACTTTGGATTTTTTCGACTTGTGGATACAGGCTGCCCTTGCCCTTTGCAGTGTCATGGACCCCATAGTTATAGATGACCCGGAGGAAATGTTGCCGGGTGCTGCTTTTGACTTCGAGGATGTTACGGACGTCTTCCGTGACGCGGCAGCTGGTACGTGCCCATCTGTATCACACCGAATAATTACGCTCAACAGTTAACGATACTCAGCGATGGAGCCTGGATCATTCTTTTTTATGGACGATCTCACTCTGTACGATGCGATGGGTGCGTTCGAGGTGAGCTGGAGAGAGTCTAGGTACCATGCCGAACTAAATACCCGAAGATCGGCGAACCACGTCTTGATAGTGGATTGATTCAGGAAACTCAGACGACATCACTGTTTGATCCAAATGCGCCCTTGTTACCTCAGGAATTGTGCTGGATAATAGACCGAGCATTCGCTTATGAGGTGGGTTCATCTTTTCTCTAGGTGGACTTCGATTCAAGGTCCACATTCAGATGGCCTGGCATAACGGAAATCCACTGTCTCATTCTGTCTTTACGCTTCTCTACGTACACGCTCTGCCTGGAATAGATCCTGAATTTGTCGATCCACATGCCCTTACAAGTTTCGGCCCATCACGTCCTCCGGAGCTTGTCTACTATGTCCTGAGATCATGGGTTATGGGACTCCTTAAATGTTGTGATCTTTCATGGCGGGAGCTGTCGAAAGGATGTGTCCAAGAGGTTGGTAAATATCTATTCTAATTCCTTCCAGCACCTGATGATTCGAAATTGTGCAGATGGAGGATTGGCAGGGGGAAAAGTGCGATGTTTCCCTTTTAGAAGGAATCCCAGTCAATTTTGTTGCATCAAAACTCAAAGAAGCGATCATATGGCTGCAGAAGGCGACTCATAGTAGGGAGTCTCTGCTCTTCCAGCATTCGATTGTTCAATGCTGCCTGTAGTCCCCATCCTATGGCGTAATGCTCTCCAGGCTAGAATGTCACTACGAATGGTGACTCCATGAGATCTTATTTCCATGCCAAACCTTCGTTCATTTAATTCTGTCAGACTATCCTGCAGCTCATGCAAGTTGACGTCTTCTCGAACCCGTCGGATTATCAGAACCTAATCGATAGTGCCCGTGAACAACTGGTACTCATCCGTTCTCACCCTTCGCCTCAACCAGAGGGCTCCTCACCGGCCCTTCATGCCTTCGATCCTGCTATTGCGAGGCTGCTCAAGACTAATGTACCGCTTCGCGTACTTTCCATACCCCTCCCTGAAGAAACTTGGAAAGATATAGATAACATTTTAGACGGGTGGCAAGAGGCTTTTCTTCTTGCTCAAACACATTGCTTATCGACTTGGGAGGTAAGAACGTTCAATGTACTTGTTCAAGGGAGGAGCTAAATTCAGCAACGCAAGGTCGTGGGAAATCTTCGCGTGTGGCTACCAAACCCACCACTGCGGATACCATACCTGCGCTCATATATGCAGGTCGGCCCTCACCTTCCGTTCAAAGGAAATATTAACATGTTATCAGTCCACCTTTTACGACGGTATCATGATATTAAACAAATTCAACTTCTCCTGGCTGGTGGACCGCTTCTTCTTTGAAACTCTTGGTGTCTCGTATACAGACATCGTC
The DNA here is from genome assembly GCA_003313675.1 of Termitomyces heimii. Classification (NCBI taxonomy): domain Eukaryota; kingdom Fungi; phylum Basidiomycota; class Agaricomycetes; order Agaricales; family Lyophyllaceae; genus Termitomyces; species Termitomyces heimii. The sequence goes on along the minus strand of QLON01001770.1, from coordinate 3,633 downwards.
AAATCTGTTGCACCTCTCCAGGCTGTTCAATTGTCATCTGCAGAAAATCTTCTGTACAAGGCACGTTTCATCTGCCCCTGAATGTATGTTTGTTGAACTCAATTGTAATTCCTTACTTCCTTCATTTGTGTATCACCGTTGCCTTTGTGTGATCTGCTGTCCGTTATTTTACCTTAACTCCATAGCTAATTACTCCGCATATCAGAGGACAATGGCTCAACCCCTCGCGGCGGAGGCGGCACCTTGTCAATTCGTTGCTGAACTGGCATAAAGTGTATGACACATTCACAGAGATAACGGCATCACTTGAGAATACTGTAAGCCCTCTGTAGAAGGTGTGTATGGGGAGACTGACGTTAACCATAGCCCCTTTCCAAAAACAACATCATTATGAATCTTCCCAAGGTTCCTCTGGTGTGGAGATTATCTACCATTCGCGAAATCATATTTTCCGGGTTTCAGCTCGAATTATTCTCTCTAGAAGAACGACCTTTTGCGTATTATTACGCAGCACAGGTGATCGAGGACCATCTATCGTGCTTGGATTGTTTAATTCCAGTAGTAGTACAAGGTATATTCAACTCTTTCTGATAACGGTTCTTTACTGACACAGATCAGATTCCTCTGCGCATCAAGAGTTGAAATTTCAACAAAATCTTTTGACTGCCCTCCAACTTATGTCCATCGCTGTGTTTGTGGTATGGCTCTATTTAACCCGCAGAATTTACTGTGTCCTCATTTTATCGTAGTCATGCATGGCGGCAATAAACTTTGACTCAAACCGGATGCGACCAGCCTTTTTTCGACGATACAAGTGGGCATTTCAGGCCGAATATGACGACATTAATACGCCGACGGTGGGACATCCGGAGTTATATCGTCTCCTGCCGTTGTGTGCAGACATTTACCTTGTACGTTCGTTTGGTTATCCATTGAAAGCGCATACTGATCTTCTCTATAGGACGATTCCTTCTCTCCATTCTCCATAATAGAAATGGCAAGAGATATCCTGATGAACATGGTGTCTGTGGGATTTTCAGGGGGGTGGAGCAGCTTATGGGCCACAGATAGATTGGAGGTTCGTACGCTCATCGTCTGTTCGGTTAATAATTGCAACCGTTGACGCAAATCACAGCTTCTCAAAGGCTTAATTGGCTCTTGTGACAGGTTGAACGGTCTCCCGTCAAATGTGGCAGATCTCAACAAATTTAATGTAAAGACTTTGAAATGGAACATTCAGGTTCATCCATGGTTCCCGTCGATGGGGACTGTACCATGATGTTGCTTGTCTTTCTCTTGATCCTTCATGTATGGTTTCTTATATAGATTTAGAGAGCTTTTAATGTGTATATCCTGAGTCACCTTGCTAACGTCTAGATCTTATTGGTGCAATTGATTCTTGTTATCAAGATGCGCATAGTGTTCTGAACTCAAAAGGGAAGTCCTCGAGGAAGATTCACACGGGCAAAATACTGCATTTATTGACCTGACTACTTCTGCAGATTGACCTAAGACTCTCGTGTGACGGCACCGTTACAAGACGCTGACGTTACATCCTGCCACCTCGGGCAAAGAACTCCACCCTGGCCAATTTTCCTTCCTCAAGTTGGCCAGGCCATCAATCTTTTAAAACGATGAGCAAAGTTGCTATAAATAGGAAAGAGGGCCGTTTGGCAAGCAAAGCCGGTTTCTCTGCCCACCTGGCTCGGTGATCTACCCAAAGTCTCATCCACAATGTGGAGGAGCTGTCACTGGGTTATGTCTTCATACACGTTGCAAGTGATAACAAATTTGGAGAAGGATCACACATTTGCCGCTGTGTATATAACAAGCAAGAAGCTCTTCCATTGAGTCTGGACACACTGTTCCAGTGATGACACCCAAAAGTAGTTGAGTGCTGGCAATGATATGTTGACTCAGCAGTAACAGTAAGTGGTTAGCATTTATGCTCACTAATGAGAGTATTAGGCAGGTCCCAAAAACTCATATCATGTGAAGGAAACCAATGGAAACCTGGTCTTGATGGCCTGTGATACCATCCTGAATGGCTCTGATAGTGCTTTGAAATTACTGGACTTTTATCTTTTGGAGTGCCTGGACAACATAAATACCATTAACACTCATGTTTATGCAGAACTTTGCAATATATGTGCAACCTTAGCTTTGGCAGAACTTATGCAGTTTAGATGGTACCACACCCATGCTATCAAATTCTTATTAGCAAATATTTTAGCCTCCTGGCATTGAGTGGCCATTTTGGTAGTCACCCCCTATTTGGAGTGGGCAGGACTGATCTTGAAAGTTTGCTTATACAATCATCTATAGGCACTTAGTATTCCATATCCCAGTGAAGAATCTGTGACCCAGAACATTAAAAACATGGTCAAAGAATGACTTGATAGCTTTGCTGATATTAGAGCTGCAGAGCAAGATCTGCACCTGGATTTCTTCAATGATTCATTTTTTGATAACCTTGTGGAGTCTTTCCAAAAATACCGAGGCCTGTGTGCCATTTTTTGCTTCTAACCTCAGCAAGCAGTCTGCCAGCATTTGTGAGCAGTAGAATAAAGGGTGGGAAAATTATTGTGATAACATACTGGCATTTGTGGATAGTTAGATTGAAGGTCAGTGGAAAAAGCTGATTGCTGAGGAAGATCAGGCATTGTTCCAATTGTTAGATTGCTTGCCTGATTGTTTGAGGTGGATCCTCAATGGTCAGGCCAGAGCAGGATCTTGCTATCCCTTGTTTAAGATGTGTACCCCAATTGTTGTCCCAGATTTTCTATCTCACCAGGCCAAGGATTTGGCATGGCATGATGAAAGATCAATTCAGGTATGTTTTTGGAGTAAAATCTGTAACTTTCACTCAAGTTCAAGCATGCAGATTCTTGCACAGTTCAAACCACTTGTGCATTATATATTGTGCCAGCAGCAGGAATACACAGTGATGAAACACACTTACATTTGACTGGTGGAAGAAATGCTTTTGTGTAATCATGGTCCACAAATACCTTTTTCCATTGTTTGACAAGCAATGTGGGCTTTTGTTGGTCAACTACTGTACCACAGCCACATTGGCCATGCAAGACATCAATTATTTCAATTTCAAAAGAAATCACAAAATTAATCCTGAGCATCAGATGAGTATCCTTTCTAGCAAAGAAGATGTGAAGGACTCCATAAATGCTTTGATAGACATTTGCTGAATGGCAGCTCATTGGGGAGTGAACAATGTCAACAAAAAATTGTGGTTTGCATTGCTTCAGGCATTTATGACAGCTCCATTGAGCTGACAGCTGATAACTATTGTTCTTTGAAAAAGTGCAGTGCCCTGGTCTTCATATCCCTTAGCTTGACCTGGTGGCTGCAACAGTCAATATTATTACAGGCTGCTTTCTACTATGTCTATCTTGTCATCTGGGCCATCTATACAAAATCAGGAGGACCAAGATAAAAAACAAAAGGGCTGTAATATAAACTTTTCCAATGTCCAGAAATCAATGTGGATTCTTTCAACATAGCAGCCAAGAATAAGAGTGAAAAATTCATTAAATCTTGACAAATCCAAATCCATATACAAGAGGGAAATACAATCATGAATGATCTGTATCAGAAAATGCTTTGATCCAATCT
>QLON01001766.1:0-21944 GCA_003313675.1 Termitomyces heimii | reverse complement strand
ACAATATTATAATAACTACTCACCTGGCAGAAGGAAATCCAAAGAAAACAAGTCTGGGGATTCTCTATGCCAGGTTGGATGCTTCTGGGGCTTCTGAAGCATGGAAAACAACTGTACAGTACAACAAAACCTTAAAAAGGCATGGGAAACAACTGTATAGTACAACAAAACCTTAAAAACTTGAAAATTGACTAACCAAACAACAGTGCAACAAGGCAGGAAAACTCTGGACTTTAGAAGTCAGAAAGGCAAACTCTGGCTTATGTAAGCAGCCTGGAAGCAGTGCTGGAGGGTTCACACTTGTCTGGATAATAGCTAAAGAACTAGAGCACCTCAAAGGTTGAAAATAGTATTAATAGATAATGATGAGAGAATAGAAATGACACCATGAGAGAAGATAGAAGAAGTGAGAAATGAATGAAAGGAGAGTGAAGGAATAAGAAGTGAAAGAAGAAGAGAAGGAAGGAAATGAGGAGTCTCTTGACAGGAGTCCCCTGATAATCTCTAGTATTACTTTATCTTGTGCAGCCAGAACATATACTTGGTAAGTCCATCTTCCATCCTCATCTACACACTTAGGCCATACTCTAATCAATATAATTTAGTTGCTTAATGAAATGCTGACTCTCTCACTCAACTAATTCATGAAAATGTATTGTCTTCCTACATATTAACAAAAATAGTAAAATGAAAAATGAATTTCTATTCTTCCATTCTTCCACTTTTTCATTCTTTCATTCTTCCACTGATCCCTTTGTGATGGATTCTTTAGCAAAAAAAGTTTTCTTTAAATCAATTAGGATCAATGAGTAACAATGGCAAAGTAGCAAATGGTGAAAGAGAAAATGGAATTCAGAGTAAAACAACACAAAAGTCTTATAATAAGTTATAGTGCTAACCATTAGTTCTTTACAGCTAAAGGTAAATCTAGCTAGCTATGTAGTCTAGTAGTTCTCTTTGCTAATGCTAGTAATCATATCTTTTAATAATTCTAATGTTGTGTATAAAGCTTATTTTCAGCATAACTAGTACTTTGAGAAGGCACAATGTTTACATAAGGAAATGTGATCATATTTGCCAGTGTTCTTTTTTCCTACTAGTATTTTCTGTTTTGTTTTTCCACTTTTTCATTTTTTTATTTTTTTATTTTTCCACTTTTCAATTTTTCCATTTTTCCACTTTTTCATTCTTCCATTTTTCCACTTTTACATTCTCTCATTTTGCTGCTTTCCCATTCTCTCAACTTTACTAACTTCCCATTTTGCTATTTTATCACTTTGTACTTACCTTTAGCTAGCATGACAAATCTAGTGACTTCCCTGTATTTATACTCAAGTTAGCATTAATTCTTCCTCACTCAGCCCAAGTAAGCAATGCATCCCATTACTCAAATCCAGTCAAGTCACAGCTTCTTCACTCTGGCATAAAGTTATAAACAATAATAACAAACATCTTAATTAATATTTCAATAATTTTTATAAATATTCTTGCCAAACTCTAATTTGCACATCATTAACTATGAATGAGGTATTACATAAATCATCCACCAAAATATATATTTAACCAACTGCCTTAGCCAACATCTATCTTAAACATATTACACCAACACTCTAAATACCACAGAATATAGACATTGATAGTAACCTTATCTTAACTTATCCTTTTGGCATAGGCAATTTAATATGACACCAGACTCTTAGTAGTTAATATTCTGAGCTGACTTGAAATCAATGCAAAAAGGGGAGAATAAGAAAGTGAAAAAAGAGAAGAATAAAAAAGTGAAAAAATAAAAAAATAAAAAAGGCAAAATGAGAAAATGGCTTAAATTCAGATTCAGAGACATGAAAAGTAAACATACATGATATCATTAATCTGCTTTTACATAATATAATAAGACCAAACTTATTTGTAATGTTGACTAGATGATTAGATGTGTCTCTATAGCTAATAAGGAGCTTAACACATTACTGAAAACAACTTTGAGACTTACCAAGTCATGTTATAATGCTGTCAGATTTTCCAGACTATAAATCCATGGAAAAAGCTGATGAATAGTACTTTATTGGTGAAATCACTAAGTGCAAAGCCTTTATTATTAGGTTAGAATCAATATAACAATAGAAAATAATCAAAGCACCTATTTTGTCTTTTTTGGGTTTCAAAATTATTGGAATCATAAAAATGAAGCAAGAGAGCTCATTCATTAGCCAAGATTTACCAGTACTAGATTCTTAGATTATGGCACAAAAATTTCTGTAAGGTTTCTTGGATAAATAGAAGTATATATGATTCATGGCTTTTTATAATAAATAGTAATTATCACTCACATAGTTCATGTTCCAAGCTTTTCATACTATATCCAAGACTTTTGAATTTAAGATACAAAGATTAATCTGAGTAAGAGAAAGAAAATAAGATGACTTAACACTCATTAGGTTGTAGTATAAATATTTGATGAAAATGTTTCTTATCTTTCATCATAAGTCTTGAGAGGGCAATAGAAGAATGGATAGGTGGAAAAAGAGGAGAATAGAAAAGTGGAAAAATGGAAGAATAGAAAAGTGGAAAAAGGAGAGAATAGAAAAGTGAAAAAATGGAAAAATGAAAAAGGCAAAATGGGAAAATGGAAAAGGCAAAATAGGAAAATAGAAAAGGCAAAATGGAAAAATGGAGAAGTGAGAAAATAAGAAAATACTGGGTGGAAAAAAAGGACACTGACAAATCTGATTGCATTTCCTTATGTAAACATTGACTCTTCTCAAAGTCATTAAAGTCCCTGAATATATAGATTGAAATAATCAGAAATATATATGAGGTTAATTTAAGAACCATAATAACTTTGAGAAGGCTCAATGTTTACATAAGAAAATGCAATCAGATTTGTCAGTGTCATTTTTTCCCCACAGATCAGTGCCTTTAAGTAAATGCTCCATTGCTAGCAGCCATAACTTTTTACTCAGAAAATAGAGACAAAGAAATGTGTCATTTCATTGAAAATGTCTTTTTCACCAGCAGTACTTATAGTGAATATAAATCCAAGCCTAGATGGCTTCTTTACCCACTAAATTCTATTTGATTTCTTTTTGCATATTTTAGTATAAAGTACTGTATCATTACATTTCATTTCTATTCAAATTTTCTCCATTAAAATATTCAAAGAAAATTGTGACAAATCAGTCACAATACTTTTCTGTTGTTCCATTGTAGAACCATTGTGAAAGAATGCCAAAAACAATCAAACCATTGGCCTTGATTGTTATTATGTTGTCTTTGAGAATGACAATGCAAAAACATATTAAAAACATTTGAAAATATATTCAAGAAATATCTGTAGATTTGATTCAATTCTTTTTCCCTTTTTCTTGCCAAAGTATTCTTTCTGACATTGAAATATTCTTCCGATTTCCTGGTCCAAAATATCATAAAGACATTGTTTAAGACATACAATGAACATGATAATTTTTTTTCTTTATTTCTATTTGAATTGTATTGCAAATACCATTGAAATACCATTATAAATTTGGTTACAATATTTTTTCTGTGGTTTTGACAAAAATATTCAAAAAAAATTTGACATAAATTGGATTATTTTTACTGTGTTTTTACATTGTTTTGTGAAATAACATTGTTCCCTGCACCCAGTGACAGGACGGTCAAACCAATTTCTATGATTATCACGTGATCTCAGAAAATTTGACGCGTGGGTTGTTTTGATTGGACAGGGAGTCCAACTGGTTCATGCAATCCGACCGTGACGCGTTCCTATCAAAGCCTTTTCACAACGTTTTATGTATAAACTTTTTATGCATAAACTTTTTGATACTCTAAGGTGTTGATTATTTCTCCGGAACGAAGTAAATATAGGCACTTTGAGGATATTAAGAGACAATGTAACTTTTGTAAACATTTATAGCTTGTAACTCTTCAGGAAGAGAATTAGAAAATGAGCTGAGTAAGTCCGATACGCTGCGATTCGACGTCAAGGAGGGAGATGACTGATGCGTCTCAATAGATAAAGGACAAATAAGAGATATAAATCTAATATATACCTGTAGTGTCACTGTAGCTATGCGCAGGTACATATGTGAGCATTGTTCATAAGGAGTACTAGAAGGAGGATGAACATAGATAGTGAAATGTCCTTCAGCAGAAGAAACATTTCTTCATTGCGTTCCTGTATGAGTCGCATGTGTTCCGCAAATTCATCGGATGCCGGGGGTCTTTCATGGTCATTGTAGCGAGTTCGACCTTGCTCTGCTGTCTCTGCGAATGCAGGTTGAATCGGGCTACAGATGAAGCCTATGGTATCTAGATAGTGTGAAATTGTACTTGGTCATCGTTCTGTGACATACCTGCGCGGTCATCCGATCCACGTGCTTCAACAACTTGATCCGAATAAGACACGACGTCTAGCTGATCACAGATCATGACCTCATCGGATTGATCCGTCTTCGTCTTCGTTTTCGTTTGAACAACCAGGTCAAGGCAGTCTAGAATTAACGCAAGGGACTCATGCTTAGAAATGTCGGATTTGAGCTAAGATTCGTGGTAAACAATGACATGGGTGAGGGGTCACAAATGCTTACATTAAACACATCTAAGGATTGCCTCAAACGATTGCGATATTCTTGTATTACACCAGCGTCTGATTTTGATTGAATTATGCATAAAATCTTGTTCTTTGTTACTTGCGCTTTCATGGCTTCGGAAATTTCTTCCAAAGTTCTAAGCGTCCTCAGTCAACATGAAGAGACAGGTAAAACTACACTTACGCAGATAACTTCCTCAGGTGCTCAAAATATGCCGGTATTTGTTCACCAGTGGACACTTCTCTATCATTGCAGATGATAATGTATACAAGTTCACAGGTGTCATTTGCGAGTCGTTTGAAAGCATTCTTGTTGCTTCTTACGTTCTATGGGCAACAATTAGTCACTGACCAGATAGTGTCATGGTGGAAGAACCTGGGCGGTTTCGACAATGTTCAGAGCTAATGCTGCGGCGCCCTGCAAGACTGGGATACTTGTCATGCCTGCCGCATTCCCCAGTGTTGTCAAGATGAGATTCGATGTGTCCAGTGCGAGCTCAACAGCAGTGAATTGCGGCACTGAGGTAGAGATTTTTGGGGTCATGCCCTGATGGCTGGTCAGTTCAACAGTTGTAGTGTGACTTGATCTACCTGCCGGATATTGCGAATACGGTCTATTGTCGAGTAGTTCGATGAATATTCGTTGTTATCAATATGTTGCCCGTTTCAAGTTGGCGGATGGATGAAGGTAGTAGAAAGTCTAGACAGGGAGTGGCGACAGAAAAGTGCCGACAAAAAAGGAAAGCGGCGCAACAGCATTTTCTAATCCTTTACAGAGAAGGTGAACCAAACCATGAACCATCGTGTGATTATTCTAATCATGATGTGAATGATGTGAGAAATCTGATTATGAACAGCAAGAAGTACCATTCTCTGGAAGTTCAATGTCTTCGCACATTATGAATTGTTGATGTGTTACTGCTCTTAATATCTGCGCTTGTTTCCAGCATCTCGCCGATCGCAATAGCATGCCCTCTTCAGAATACGGACCAAAGACAAGGTCAAACGATCTCCACGCTGCATAATCGAACAACATTGACAGGAGATAGTGTGAGGCACCCCATCTAAAAGCAAAAAGGAAACTAGTACCTGCGTACGGATCCTCAGAATCGATGTTGAGAGAAGCATGCACTGAGGCGCGCGATAACAATCCTAAGAGGGAAACTGCCCCGTCGTAGCCATGTAAGTACACTCTCAAGTGTCATGGGTTATCAAAATGAACAAGGATAATAGGCAATAGGATACCTGCTCCTTGAAGCATGGAGACTGTCGAGATGGTTCACACCAAGCGAGTACTTTGCAAGAGCAATGAAGGAGAGGTTGCATTCAGATGGCCCAAAACTACCGTTGATAAGTAGAAGGACAAACCTGGATGACAAACCGCTCCAGGGGACACACAGGGGAAAGTCAGAGAAACAGTATTCACACACCAGCTTGGGCTGTATGATCTTATCCAACGAGTGAAAGTATAGCGACGAAAGTCTCACTAGTGAGTACGAAAATCATCTCATCTGGCAATTACTTCCCTTCCAGCACAGATGGTTTGACAGTTTCTCAGATGTTTGTAGGCTGTACCAACAATTGATTCGATGTCTTACTAGCTTCAAGTTTGTGCGAAAGGTTGCTGATCCTTCGCATAAACTTCATTGTGCTTACCACTGACAAGGCTGAGTGAGAGCGAACATAGGATATCTTCTCCTGAAAGAACCACATATCTACCCCGGAGTTTGGTTTCGTTGATCTCGTTTCTGTCAAACTCAATATCTTCTCCAGTCTTCTGTCTGAAGTTCGGTAGAACAGTGATCGATAGGTTGTCCATAAGCGGGAGCGATTACAGGTGTCTTCTTTGTCTCTTCATTCCCCCTTGAAATGGAGATGAGGCTGCCAAAAACCCTAATGATAGTCAAAAGTACAGGTCATGAGCCTTGCACTACTCGCCCTTCAATTCTAATAAAAAAATTGGGCAGGTGATTAAGGAACGAGATTTGAAACATGGTTGCATTTGTGAAGTCTCTGCTATGAAGGTTGTAACTACTTCTAGCCTCTTTGGGGCCTGGTTAATTGAGAGAGATTGATACGTGCCGACGAAACCGATCAACCCAATGATTTGCAGAATTCTAGGTGCGGCTGAATGCGGATGGTATGAATGGTGATCATCTCCGAATTCCGAGAGATTCTTCCTTAAACTCCAGGTTGCCATCGTGCACACGACGAGTTGTCTACTCTCTATTCTGCCATTTTTCATCATTGGCGAGCAAACAAAGAACCACTCCTGGTAATTGGCGCTATAAAGTACCACTCTTGTCTTCACTTACTCCTCCCGCACTTGACGTTCTTTCGTGTAAGTCTTAGTAACCCCTCTCATATCTTTGCCTCAAGAATTCCTAGCCAAAATCAAGGATCCCAATACAACACTCGCTTACGTTAATTTGAGGACACCTTGTCAACATTCATAACCTGGTTCTTCAGGAACAGACCAACACAACAGGACACTTTCTTGCTGAAGCCATCGAATATACTTCTTGTCTCCGGCGATCTAGCCGCTTGCGTACACAGGGAAAAACAGCCATAAAATGAAGGCAACGATTTGACACAAGAGCTCAATTGACTAATGACTGTTCCCTGACAATGGACAAGTATATGATTGCTCCTCCACCTTCCTGCCTGAGCGAGAGAACAAATAGCCTAGATTATGAGGCTATATGAGTTAGATTACTTTCTTAGGATCTGGCAAAAGCTCCAAACTAATAAAGAAGAGAGTTTAATGAAGGCAGTAAAAAACAGATGAATTAAAGTGAAAAAGCCTGGAAATTGGAAGAAAACATGGAGTAAGTGACCTCTAAAAGGGTGGTTCCCTGATACATATACATTGATGTGGTGTTTTTAGAAAATGTGCTAAAGAGAACTCTCCAAGTAAAGATTCTATTTTTATTAAACAATAATTAGTATGAGGAGCTTGAAAAGGCTTGCATAAAATCTCTAGTGCTGCATGAAACTGCAACACAATGCATTACATGCAAACAGCACAACAGTGCATGTTAGGCTAAGATAGCCTGGCATTCACAAGAAAGTGTAAAGAAGGAGGCTGCCTGCCTTGAAGAAGTAATAGGACATATTTAAATGCACTCAATGTAGTAATCTATTGTAATTACTCCATTGAGTGCCAAAACTTATTTTTTGGCATAAGGCTAGAATGTCCATTTTATTAGTCAGCAATAACTAAAATGGTATTTGTGGGGCAAGAGGCTTATATAATTTGATTCTTTGAGGCTAAACAATCTGGCAATGCTGCCAGCACCTTTGCTATTAAAGTATATAAGGTGGCACCTTAGAGATTTCTCTGCAACACTCTTGAGCTCCACCTGCTCCATTCACTAGTAAATAGCCAGTTTATGCCTATCTAGTAGCATCAAGCAGAATATCTCTTATTAAATAACTTTAAGAGAGTGATTCTCAATTATTACTCTATTGCATAGGACAAAATTATATTTCTCTTGATTAAGGACAAACAATATAAAATTATATTAATTACTTGTGTAAATTTGGTAAAGCAAGAGCAAATTCCACATATAGATATACTTCTGCAACTATACTACTGCAAAGAAGGTAGAAGGATTGTTTTTGTAGGCATAAATTTCTTTGGCTTAAAGCAGCTCTTTGCTTTGAATTTTTTGAACTTTTATACCCTTCACTACAGGTATTTTAGAATGCCCAATGTTTGGACAAGTCTAATAATATATCAGGCAATATATATTCATTAGTGCAGTTTATTTAAATTTGCACTAGTTTGCACAATTTGTACTAGTCACCCATTTAAAGCTATTATATATAGGCACTTAGCCTATGTATTTGTATGACTTAGCCTGTACTAAGAGGCCATTGCTAAATATAAAGCAATAATGGAGCAACCATTTCTGCCTTACTCATACTAAGACTCAGACTTTGAGTCTTATTCTGTGGATATATTGAAAACATTAGCCTCTATATTCACTATATTAAATGCTATATGCATTTTTATTCAGAACAAGGTCCCAGTCAGATGAGCTAATCATGCTTATATATATGGGGTAACTTTTTTGACCTAGATGTTTTTCTTAGACCACTCTCTGCAATAGGAGGTGAAGGTTATTGATGATAAGAGGCTGCAATGCCTTAATTATTATAGGACCCTGCAGTTTATAAAAGAATGAAATGAGTGATGTGAAGCCACATTAGGTGACTGATAGTGCTTACTGCTACAATAGCAAAGCAACTGATATTTTCTTGATAATGCATTCTAAAATAATTCAGAGATGGAGAAATGTGAAATAAAGAAAGAGAGATAGAGATAGAAAGCATAGAAACTAGAGAAATAAAGAAAGTAGCAAACTATAATAAATATCAAGACTAGCATATCAACTACTAGAATCTTCCTTAAGTACTTATGGGATATCTTAGGCCTTAAGCATAATTGTGCCTTTAAGATGATTGAACAATTAGATGGGAGTTGAGATATGCAAAACAATTGCATAGAGTGGCATTTGCAAGGTATTAAAAGTAATTTAGCCATAGCATGGAGAAGTTGGAGTTGTTTTAAAGATGCAAGAGAGTTGTGGCCTATATAGGGAAGTTAGTGATATTAGTAATTAAATTAGTGATGGTTAGATTTCAAAAGTAAAAAAAAAGTGGAGAGTCTGTATAGTCTTACCTTCCTAGAGAGTGTAAGTGAGTTGTAACAATATTTTAAATGCAATGTGCTATACATTGTCCAGATATCTGACTTCAGAGAGTTAATACTCCTAACTATCTTGTTGCCTTGCATTGTAAATAAATTTATAGTTCTAATACAAAGATAGAAATAATTAACTCAATATATTTTATACTAAATACATGAGGCACATCATGCTCTTATTGATTAAGTGCTACTAGATATACCACAGCATAGTGCTTTAGTTACACTTGCATATAAAATATCCACAATCAAAAAGTATATATAGTTTTCAACTACTAGTCCTTAGCTTCTATATCATCATTCATTGATGAATTTATGGCCTCCTCAGGATGGCTATCAGATTGCTTGGCTTTATCTCTGCTATAAGATTGTAGAACTTAATTTCTTATATTTTTAGCTTCTAAAACTGCAAGCTTCTTTAGCAGCTTTTTAAAGAGGTATTTTATCATTCTAACAGTAGCTAGGCCTAATGTGGCTCACTTAGTCTTGCTATTCCAGTTTAGAAATATATATACTTTACATTATACTGATAGTTTGCTAGTTAATAAAATGCTTATCATGCTAAACAGCTATTTAGCCTTATTTGTGAATCTTTTAAAGGCTAGTCAACTAAACCATTGAGGTCATCTCTGCAACTGAGTAGTTAAAGGAGTTAATCCTTCTAACATTCTATCTTACAACCACTACTAGCCTTTGTTAGCAAATATATTAGTTTTATAAGCCTTCTTGCTTATCCCATTAGCTTTAAAATTCTGACTTCAATTTTGTGCCTTGAGCTATCTCAGCCTCACTTTTGATGGCTGGATCATCTAGCTTTTTTAGGGTTACTCTACTATTTGTGGGCATTGCATTCACTATTAGTAATGACTATAAAAACTGAGTTACTCATCATTACTTTTTATTTGAAATTTGCATAGTGTAACTATATATAAAGCTTAAGAAGCTATTAATGTTCTGTTAATGGACTCTTTGTCTGATGTTAGATAGTAGGCAATAGCTCTTAGCTAGATGATTCAAAAAAATATAACAGAGTTATTAGTTTAAATAACTTATAGAGCAATCCCACTAAATCAGACTAGTTTTTGTCTATTGTCAATATAGTCTATTACAAAAAAGTTAGCTGCTTATAAAGCAGCTAAGGTGTATATAATATAATAATGATAATATAATGTAATAAATAATAAATATTATTAACTAAAGCTATATAGACATAGCCACATAGTGCATACTATTATATAAGTGAAGAGAGATGTGATAAAATAAAGCAGAAAAAAAAGCAATTAATAAAAGAGAAATTAGAGGAAAAATAAATACATTCAGAAACAGACAGAATAAGTAAGACAAAAAATAAAATCTAAATATAGATTAATTTGCTTTTAGTACTTAGCTTTTAATTTTTTGCTTTTAATCAATCTTTTCAACTTTTTAATTTTGTATATAGCCATATGCTGATAACTTTTGTTTAGAGAAAATTTATCAATATAATAACATCAGGCAAGCTACTTGATAATTCAAAAGATGCTCTTAGAGCATTATAAAATACTAGGCAACTAGTGGTAATAGCTGTGCTAAGATAGTAGCCTCTGCCTAAATAAGATAATAAAATAGCCAAGTACTTATACTCAGCATGATTTGAAATGCTTGGAGGACTATTTGTAGCAAGGATGAGAAACATTATCTACCAAAATAGTTTGCAGAGCAGTCACAAGTAGTAACAGAGTTACTATGCATTTGAGGTCTTTTAATATAGCTGCAAATGTTGACAAATGTTGTACTCCTCAAGTAGCATTTAAAAGATATAACATACTTTACTTAATTAATTTTGAGTATTAAAATAGTGCAAAGTACACTATTTAGGGCTGCTTAGCTTATAAAAGAAGTGGAAAAAGCAAGTAAAGCTTCATTGAAAATAACTCAGTATAAAACTAAATATGCAAAGCTATTTTTGCTCTTAAAAGAGAGTAAAAAGGCAGAAAATACTATTAAAAGTAAAAAATAAGGGCTCAAAGTTAAGAGAGTGAATCATGCAATGCTAAAAGAGCTAATACAAATGAAAAAGAGTAAGAGCATTTATAGAGATGTGTTATTAGATGAAGATGAAGTATTAAAAGCAGAATCAATACTGAAAGTTTAGCTGCATATAATAATGTATAAGTATTCAGTATTAAAATTAATAACTTGTCAGCATCTACTAATTTACATATTGAAGCACTTGGAGATAATGGCTCAGAGAGGCTAGAAAATCTTAAATACATAATTTGCAAAGTATGTGAAACTCTATGTGCATATTTTTAAGCTGCAAGTGCAGCAGTACATAGTACATAAATAAGTACAAGGATCTGCTAACTCAATGATGACACTAATAAGCATAGCACTTTATAAGTAGATATAAGATCAGAATGCTCTTACTATTGATCAAGCAATAAGCCAACTGAATGCACCTAAATAGGCAATAAATCTTAAGAAGACTTTGTAAAATAATAAATAGCTGCTTAGAGGCAGTATACTATGTGAGATTTGATACTACTGCCATTATTAGTGGTAGACACAATAATTGTCAGGAGACTCCTCATTTTTTCCCTATTTTACTCTTTGTTTCTTTATTCTCTCTTCATTCATTTCCTTATATCTTTTATTATTCTTTTACTTGACTGCTTTTATTCTCTCCACACTATTTATTAATACTACTTTTAGCCTTTGAGATGCTTTAATTCTTTAGTTATCATTTAAATAAGTGTGAGACCTTCAACACCACATATAGATCACCAGATCACTTATATAAGCTAGAGTTTGCTTTTCTGACTTCCAAAGTCTGGAGTTTTCCTGCCTTATTTGGGCAATTGTTTATTTAAGCAATTTTGACTTTTTAAGGTTTTGTTGTTTTTTACAGTTATTTTTTATGCTTGCACAGCTGTTTTTCATGCTTCAAAGGCTTCAAAAGCATTCATCCTAGCATATGAAATCTCTAGACTTGTTTTTTTCTTGGATTTTTCTCCACTAGATAAATAATTATTAAGATATTTCAGTATATACTCAAATATACTTTGGATAATCTTCTGTTAGCTGTGTGACTGAGCCATAGCCTTCAGAGGTTGCCCTTACAATGATATTGATGCAACCTTCTAAATATGTAGCTTATGTAAAAGAAAAACTAATATTCTTGGCAAATCATTTAAGAGTAACCACTTCAAAGCATTTAAAAGATAAGATAGTAAAGAGTGAGCAAGCATTTAAAAGAGTGCCAATGGCAATTTTATAGGCTGACTAAGTCAGCTATTAAATAATTTGCAATGCAGACTTGGCTGCAGGAAGAAAATCATTAATTAATGATTAAGAAGTAGTATTTGAAGAAGCAAATGGAGTTATTTCTATTAATAAGATAAAATAATAATATGCATCCCAAGTAGAAAAGCAGTGGCAGCAGCTACTTATGGAAAACTTGGCACAAGAGCCAGAGCAATAATATCTAGGAAAGAAGAGGGCTATGTTATTTGTTTATAGTTTTTAGCAGAAGTTTATTTTATTCAGACTTTTTGATAATTAATAGCTTTATCTTATCTCATTATTGAGATAGATATATTACTTGATGTTAGAAAATTATAAAAGCTAGCATATGAAGTATTCAATAGTGATATATATATATTAGAGGCATTTTTAACCTATTATAGAGACTTTCAGAGAGTATTTAAGTAGTTGTTACAAAATGGTAAAATTTATAAGAATAAAGAGTGATGGCTTTTTTAGCTGGGCATACTCCCTTTGCTATAGTTAAAAATAGCAAGAAAACTTGAAATCACACTACTAAATCACCATTTCAAGAATTTTTACAACATTAATAAGGTTTGTAACATGAAAAAATATGCATCAAAAGAAATTAACACAAGTATAAAAATTTAAACTGCTAATATTAAAACATTGATAGTGCTAAAACCTACAACTCTAGTAATAAGTAATGTGCTAAAGTTAGAATGTGTTTACAGAAAGTGCATTAATAAAAAATAATAAAGATTTAGAGCTACTTTGCACTTATTATGCATTTGCTACATTACATTAAGCATAATGGAACTTTAGCAACATATAGTAGTGTTACAACCCATCTATGCCTTTTAAAGTAAGAGTATACCAACTCCCACTTTTTTCTCTTCCAACTTTTAACATCACTGATTCAATTACTGAAATCACTAAGCTTCCTTAGATAGGCCACAATATCCTTGCATTTTCAAATAACCTCCACTTCTCCACATCATTGTAAAATCACTCTCAACACCATGCAAATGCTACTTTACACAATTATTCTGCAAAACTCAAACTTCTATATTATTGTTTTGCCACTCAATCTTGCTAATGCTCAATTACCTCTGGTATACAATCACTTCCAATGCCTAAGATACTCTATAAAATACTTAAAAAGGCTCTAATAATTAATATAGTAATTTTAATATTGCATGCAGTTCTTTTAATTTTGTTCAGTCTTATTTTCATCTTTGCTTCTGATTTTTTATTATTTCATCCTCCACTTAATCTACTATCTTTCTCAACTCTTTTATACTCTATTTCATTTCATCTTGATTCTCCTTTAAGTTTTTCAAAGTTTCTCCTTTACTTTTATTCTTTCTCTTAACTCAACTCAGCTTCAACTCTTTAATTAATTCTATTTTCATTATCTTTTTTCTATTTTTCTCAAATCTTCATCTCCTTCTTCCAATTTTTTTTATGTTACTCTTGTCTCTCTTTTACTCTATTTCCATTTTTCCTTTCTTTTTCCTTTTTACTCTATCTCTGATTTGTCTTACTTCTTTCATTTTTACTTTTTCTCACTCTATCTTAACTTCTTTCCTCTTTATCTCAATCTCATTACTTTACTCTTTTTCTTTCTTTTTACTTATCATTACACTACATTTTCTGACTTCTTAGCTATATTTCCAGTTTCCTATCCTAATTTAATTTCTTCCATAACTCTTCAACTTTCTCTTCTTTTTTAGCCTTTTCTTGCACTAACTTCTATTACCAATCTTTTCATTTTTATATGAATTTCTCTTTTTGAAAAGACACAACTAGTAGGTTTTTGCTCAATAGAGTAAGCCTCTGAGTCAGTAGGACTTGACAAGTAAAGATATAATAAATAACTCAAGTAAGTAATCATGTGCTGAATGTAATAGAGTTATAAGCTTGATTGCTTTAATGCAAATAATAAAATTATTCCAAATTGTTGAGTTTTTTTAAATATATATAAGAACAAAGAATAAGACTGATTGGCTATTGTAACAACATTACAAGCTTGTTTTGCCTTACCACAAAAATAAAATATGTTTAAATTGTTGAATTTTCTAAATAAATGCAAAAACAAAAAACAGGATTGCTTAACTAATTGCTAAGCAGTTAAATACTACATTATTTACATGCACAATATATATACAAAAAAAATATTAAGATGAAATTAAGTAAAAGTGCTATTATACTATAGTTATTACATACTTCCTCTTCAAACTAATTATTAGTCTATATTATGAAAGGGAGATATTTAATTCAGTAGCTTAGATGTTAAAAAATCAGCTTATTAGTATTTTAATTTAATTTATACCTAAATTCATTGTGCAGCTGTGCTTAGATCTCTGAAGATTAAGTAATTTATTTTGAATAATCAATGAGCATTCTTGATGGAACTATAGCTATTGCTACTAATGATAAATTAAGGCAATTACTACAGATCTGATGGGATTTGGTGAAATTATCAAAAATATAATTGCATCAACTAATAAAATAATCTACTACTAAATGGAGTTGTAGCTATATATATAATATTAATTTGGTATCATACCTTAATAATAAAATTTTAGTAAAAATCCATGTGTAGCCATTAAAATCACCAATAACTTAGCAACTTATCTAAGCAGCACAAGAACCACCTTCTTTTTGTTGCTAGCACTACTAATAACTACATCTAGCTGATAGTTCTGTAACATGACTAATCCATGTATGCTGAGCCTGCTTGCTTATTGCTTTTATCTGCTGCCTTTATTATTTGTAGTCATTGATAACTGTATTACTACTACATCATTGCCACCACCATCTCAACAGCTTTGCACCTACTGGGAATCTATCTTGACTCCTCTGCTATTTAGTCTAGCACCAGATTAACTCACTTCACTTACTTATTATACCTCTACCATACTTTGCTAAAGTTTTATTATGCTTAGCATATTGTAGCAAATGCATAATAATTGCAGAGTCTTTCTAAATTTTTATTATTTTCTCTTTAATAACTTGTTATAGACACATTACAACTCTAACACAGTCCAATCAAATCCTATTAAATTCCAATAGATCTGTAATGATTGCCTTAATTTGTTATTGGTGCACTAGCCACAGTTCTATTGGAAATGCTCAATGTTTATATAAGATAAATCATCTAATCTCCAAAAACCTGAGCATAGTTATAAAAACTCTATAGCAGTTATTATAAGAGGAAATTTTTCCATTTTAGTTAATAAGTTGTATATAAGCATATCTGTCAAAGAGCTCTTGCTGCTAAAGCAATGATTATAGCTTATATTTGGATTTTACCACAAAAATACACTTTTGTATCCTCATTTGCCAGCTGTGTAATTGATTTTTAGCCTTTAAAGGTTGCTTTACAAGGGTATAATTTAGCTAAAAGAATAAAAATGTAACTTGATTAATATAAACTTGCCTTAAGTCATGACACATTAATTGTGTTTGAAAATAAATTATAAGAAAGACTTGAAATGTCAGAAAGGACTGGATAATGGTTGACATGCTTGTTGTTATAATGTTAATATGGATCAAAGAATTTATTAAAGAGTTCTTGACTTTATTTATAGTAATTAATAGATTTAAAAAGCTTAAACAGAAGTAAAAATAGCACTAAGCAAGGAGTACAAGCTAAGTGTCAGGGGACTCCTCCTTCCTTTCTTTCCTTTCTTCTTTTACTTCTTATTCCTTCACTCTCCTTCCATTTGTTTCCTTATTTCTTTTATTTTCTCTTATAGTATTGTTTCTATTCTCTCAACACTATCTATTGGTACTATTCTCAATCTTTAAGGTGCTCTAGTTCTTTAGCTATCATCTAGACAAGTGTGGACCCTCTAGCACTGCTTCCAGACTGCTTATATAAGCCGGAGTTTGCCTTTCTAACTTCTAAAGTCCGGAGTTTTCCTGCCTTGTTTGCACAGTTATTTGGTTAGTCAATTTTTAAGTTTTTAAGGTTTTGTTGTATTGTACAGTTGTTTCCCATGCTTCAGAAGCCCCAGAAGCATCCAACCTGGCATAAGGAATCTCCAGACTTGTTCTCTTTGGATTTTCCTCTGCCAGATAAGTAGTTATTATAATATTGTCAGTATATATTCTAATATACTTTGGATCTCCCTCTGCTAGCTGTGTGACTGAGCTATAGTCTCCAGAGGTTATCCTTATAGTAGAACAAGTCTCTACATTTCGGTCTGGGAGCCTCCTTCAGCCTGCTTGAGCCCTCTCTTGCCCCTTTAGGTCTCTCCCCCACTGGATTACTCCCTGCCCCTCTGTTGCTTCTATGACCCAACCAGCCCCCTCAAACACTCTCTTAGATGCTTCTGCCTCTCAGAATAATGCCTGGGGTTGCTTGCTTGCTCTGGAGACTCAGGTGTAGACTACTCAAGCTTCCCTCACCCTCCACACTACTGAACTTGCTGGATTACATTAAGCTACAGATACTATCTCCCATTCCCTCCAGGCTCTCTTAGAGTGCCTCCCTCTCACTCCTACTCCTCTTCAGACACCTCCAGTTAGGGCTGACACACCCCCAGCCCCTTGCTTTGGGGCTTCCTCCTCAGCTCATGCCAATATTCCTCACCCAGCACTCTCAGATGCATTCAATGGTAATCAAGCCATGGGTGAGCATTTCCTGCAGTTTTGTATCACATATATTCAGCTTAGTGGTGAGGCCTTTCCCTCTGATGCTTTCAAGATTGCCTGGGTCCTTTCCTATATGAAGTCTGGGTGAGCTTCAACATATGCACTATGAGTTTTTTGATGCCCTGGAGAAGTAGAGAGTTTTGAAAGTTGGGGTCAGTTTGAGAAGGAGTTTTGGACAGAGTTTTTTCCCTTGGACTCTGCTAAGGTAGCAGCCCTTACTCTTTGAGATCCTCATTGATATGGATAGGGAAAGTGAACCTTAGACAAGTATATTGACTCCTTCAGAGCTCTGGCTGAATAGGCCCCTTATCCTGATGGTTTTCAGCTCTGTTTCACTTTTCAAAATGGCCTTCTTTCCTCCTTCATGGACCATATTAACAGCATGGCTGAGGAACAACCAGATGATACAAGTATCAAGTCTTGGTATTAGGTAGCATATGATTAGTGGCAGCTTATGGAGTTATGATGTGAGCTTCACCATGGAACTGCTCCTTATTCCACCTTATATGCCTCTCTCTCTGTTCATTCTCCTCTTCAGCCTTCCTCTCCCTCTTGTGCTCCACCTCCTGCTCAGGCACCAACAGTATATTCACTTCCTCTTGGAGTTCCAATGGATGTTGATGCCTCTCATCAACACTCATTGCTTCTTCTCCTCTGCTACTGCTGTGGAAAGCCTAGCCACTTTGCTTGATATTGCCCTCAGGGGTTGGAGGTGTGCTATCTCTCAGCCTTAGAGCAAGAAGAGCTCCTTCTCCAGCTTCTAGCTGCCAGAAACACTCAGGGAAACTCTTCTCCTAACATACAGTCTGTACCAGAACCTTTAGATGAGTCCTTAGGTCCTGGGGAGACTGTAGCAGAATCATCAGAAGAGTCTGTTGGTCTTGCTAGGGAGGGTTTTCAGTAGAGCAATAGATGAGTTGTATGCCTCTGCTGCTTGGTACTAATTAGTTTGCATATCTATCTGTAGAATTGTCCAATATATTGCTTCCTATTCATGATTTCTTGATTGAAACCATAAGCACTCCCTTTGATGTACAAAGTACCCCCTTGGTCAAGGCTTTAGCTCAGACCTCCTCTTCTTCTTTTCCTGCTCAACGCCCTTGTGTTCCAGCTTGGGAACAATGCCTCCCTCATCACTATGTTGTTGCCTTTATCTTTTCTCCCAACTCTCTGCATCTAAGTGTAGAGATTGAGATGACAAACACTTAGTAGACTTAGAGCATTGCAGCCTTCTTGGACAGTGGTGCTACTGGGCTCTTTCTGAACACCAACTATGTGGAACAACATTAACTCACTACCTGGCCTCTCTCTCGCCCTATTCCAGTCTATAACATTGATGGTATGCTCAATGAAGCTGGATCCATTTGCTCAGTAGTGAATTTAGTTCTTTGTTATCAGACTCACTCTGAGCATGCCATCTTTGCAGTTACCAGCTTGGGAAAGCAAAATATAATACTTGGATTCTCCTGGCTGCATGACTACAATCCAGAGATTAACTGGGCCAAGGATAAGGTGAGCATGAACTGCTGCCCTCAACACTGTTCCATATGTGCCCAGGAAGCAAGGAAGGAGTGCAGAGTGTCAGCCCATGAGCATACTGTGGTATGGGCTTGCTGAGTTGGATACCTTCCCTTTGCTGATCTTAACCTACTGGATCCTCCTCCCTTGGCATTCCCTTATAGAGAGGCCCTCTATGAGAATGCTCGAGGTGTGGTGAGTGAAGCCCAGATGGAAGATGGATGTGAAGGTGAATTTGGGTGTGCTCTTGACCCTGGGTCTCTAGATGAGGCTATTAAAATAAGTGATAGGATTTATGTGACTACCTTATAACCTCTGCCAATGGTAGCAGAGATTAGAGCTAGCCAAACTACTTCCCAGTGATTAGCTCAGGCATCTGCTGCTAACTCTGCTCTTAAGTTATTCTAAGATGCAGTTCCTCATCACTTGCAAGACTTTGAAGATGTTTTCTCTAAGGCATCATTTGACTCTTTGCCAGAGCATAAGTAGTGAGACCATGCAATTGAGCTTACACCCAATGCTGAGCCCTCTAGCTGCAAGGTCTATTCCCTCTCTCCTAGAGAACAGGATGAGCTTGATGCCTTTTTGCAAGAAAATTTAGACTCTGGTTGCATGTGATCTTCAAAATCTCCAATGGCCTCTTCAGTCTTCTTTATTAAAAAGAAGGATGGATTTCTACATCTGGTTTAGGATTACCAAGTCTTGAATGCAATGACTGTGAAGAATTACTATCTCTTACCACTCATTTCAGAGCTTGTCAACAACCTCTGAGGTGCATGCTATTTCACCAAGTTGGATATCCACTGGGGCTACAACATTGTGCACATCAAGGAAGGTGATGAGTGGAAGGCAGCATTCTGAACAAATCATGGACTCTTTGAACCTCTGGTAATGTTCTTTGGCCTTATTAATAGCCCAGCCACCTTCCAGACCATGATGAATGACATTTTCCAAAACCTCATAGTGAAAGGTGTTGTGTGTATATATCTTGATGATATCCTCATCTATATCAAGACTCTAGAGGAGCATTGTTAGATTACATGCATCATACTGGAATGTTTTTGTCAACATCAGCTCTATTTTAAGCTAGAGAAGTGTGAGTTTGAGCAGACTAAGGTTGAATATCTTGGACTAATCATCTCTTATGGAATGGCTGAGGTGGACCCAGTTAAAGTGGCTGGTGTGGTAGAGTGGCCAGAGCCTAAGAACAAGAAGGAGGTCCAGGCCTTTCTAGGTTTCACTAACTTCTACCAAAGGTTTATTCAGGATTTCTCACACCATGCCTGGCCCCTCTTTAATCTCACCACTAAGGACACTCCTTGGCACTGAGATACAGCACAGTAGACAGCCTTTGATGCTCTTAAACAGGCAGTCACTTCAAAGCCTATCCTTCTGTTCCCAGATGATGATTCTCCCTTCTACATGGAAGCTGATAGCTCAGATTTTGCTACTGGAGCTGTCTTCTCTCAACAGTCAAGAGAGGATGATAAGTGGCATTCTGTGGCCTTCTACTCCAAGAGTCTCAATGCAGTGGAGCAAAATTATGAGATCTATGACAAGGAGATATTAGCTATTATTTGGTCTTTTGAGAAGTGGTAACATTTTCTTGAGGGTGCCAGGTGTCAGGTTCCGCTGATTCGGGGGCTTTCCGGGAAAGCAACGCCCTTATGAGGCGGACTTGATCTACGGATACTCGGGTGTCTGGAACTTCCGGGGTTAAGGCTCCGAGGTTCAAGACGCGAATAGGGGTTGGTTCCGGGGAAATTTAACTTGACCCGGGGGTTTTCGGGGTTTTGTGGGGGTTGGGAGTTGGCGGGGGTCGAGTCGGAACCGGAGGTTCTAAGACGAGACCCGGTTAGTAAATTTAGAGTCGCGAAGTGCGTACCAAACTCAAAGCACGCGATTATTCCAGCGTGCCAGTCAAAAGCATGCCAGTCAATGCGTACCAGTCAAACAAAGGGCATGCAACAATTCGGGTAATATCAAGACTAACAAATACAGCGGTGAACTACGCTATAAGTACTACGGGGTCGGTCTCGGAGTTCCGGGGTGTCTGGGATGGTTTCCGGAAGGCATTGAGTAGCGGGCTGGGACTGTATACTGGAATCGCGCATGAGGGATGCGCGATCGATTTGCGCGGGGAGATCGTGATGCGTGATGGCCGGGAGCGGGTAGCGTGATCCGGCGGTTGATGGCGGTCGATCCCGGGGTCCGTGAAGCGGGGTTCCTGGGGGGTTGGCTGATGTTGGTTGTGATGCAAGTTCGTGGCGGCGTCGGTAGTTGCGGAGGCGGGGCGTGTTGTGGAGAGTGTCCCGGGTGAGGTCCCAGGGTTGTTCTGGGAGATTCCGGAAGGGGTTGTGACATCACCCCCCCTTCAGCGCCGAGACCCTCCGAGGCGCGCATAACCAGTGGTTCGGTCTGGGGTCTAATCGTGGGATCCGGCACCTGACCTGCCATGTATTGAAAAAAATTTTTACTGTCAGCTCAATCATGTCGCGCACACCGACGCATTCCCCGACGCCCCCGGCGACCAACAAAGTGGCCCCCCTGGCCGCGTGGGAGGCCCAGGATGCGCGATACCGATCGCGTGTGGCCATGCTCGTCCAACGTGAGTGTCGTCGTGTTGACCATTTACTCTGACTGACCTTCCTTTTCCAGAACTACGCCTTAATTTTGCCCTGGAGGCGGGTCCTAGTCAGCCTCCGGAGTCTGCTCCAGATGCAGACTCCGGTGTCCTCCCGGAGCCTGCCCTCGATGCGGGCCCTGGTGTCTCCCCGGAGCCCCAGCCAAATCGTCCCGCGCCTACCTTTGCGCGGAAAACTGTCCAACCCCCTCCCCGTCCTAGGCTGTCCGCCCCATGTTTCCGTCGTTCCGGGATGGCGATAGGGGCTATTTCCAAGGTCCCGGAGAGTCATCGCGTTGCATGGGCGGCCGTGACCCAAGTTCAGTTTAGGGAGGCCCTGGAAAGGCTCCGGGGTCTGCCCGCTCACGCCTGGTGTGTGAGCAACGGACCGGTGAGTGGTTTCAAGCTCCGGGTCTCTTTGCTGACTTCGGCGCAGTGCTTGCACTGCACCCGGCGACAGGTCCCCTGTCGGTTCGAGGTCCCGGGCCCCTCGTCTCGCCGGGACACTGCTGTGTGTGAGGCGTGCCGCCTCAACCACAAGCGGTGTTCCGTGTCGGCGCTGTGGAGGGTGCGTTGTGTTTCTCGGGAGCAGG
>QLON01001765.1:0-50788 GCA_003313675.1 Termitomyces heimii | reverse complement strand
TTTTTTTTTTTCTTGGGTTGGTTGGGTCCGATTGTGTTGTTGACTTTTTTTCCTGCTGCTACGCCCGCCTCTCCTTGAATTTGACTCAATCCGCATCGCATCGCATCCCCGCCCGCACACGCAGTTCGAGCCGTGGCACATGATCACGTCCTTCATCCAATACCTGCTCATGGCGCCATCATATATTGCCGTGCTGAACGTGTACGCGTTTTCGAACGTGCACGACGTGTCGTGGGGGACAAAAGGGGACAACAAGCCGCAGGCGGACCTGGGCAAGGTCGAGACGAAGGGGGACAACAAGAACGAGGTCGAGGTCGTCGTGCCGACTGCGAAGAACGATATTAATGCGCTGTATGAGGATGCGATTCATGTGTTGAGCACTAAGAGGCCTAAGGAGGTGCAGAGGGTCGATGAGGCGACCAAGCAGGAGGATTATTATAGGGGGTTTAGGACAAAGTGAGTCGTTTTTGTCGTTCTTTGGAGTTTTTATAGAGGATGATTGGTGTTTTTTTTTTTAGTGTGTTGTTGGCGTGGACGTTGAGTAATGTGAGTCCTGCATTGGGAATTGTGTGTGTGTTGTGTGTAATGGCAGACTGACGAGGCGGGGTGTGCAGGCGCTCCTCGCTGCGGTTGTGGTGTCTGCGAACGACACGAAGAGTGCGAATACGGCTGTTAATGGCTATATGGCGTTTATACTGTTCTCTGTTGCTGGTCTTGCGTGTACGTCGACTCTCGTTTGGATGGGTTTTGGTTTAATTTTGTCCTTTAGTCGTTCGGTTCGTGGGGTCGACGACGTATTTGGTCGTGCGGCTCTTTGCAGGCGAGTAAGGGCAAGGGCTTTGGTCTACGAGAGATGGGTGTATTTATTGTATGTACACATACCTTGTTTGCGATTTTTGCTTTCTGTTTTTGATTTGATAACCCCTTACCCTTTTACCCCAATACTAACACTAACACTGAGGCACTGCCTCGCCCCGTCCTGCCTTGTGTATTTAGCACAGCACAGCACGAGAAGAGGTGGTGTACTGGACTACGTATATTAATAGATGTGTAGTAGGATGGGAATCGTATTGACCCTGTCTGTAGCTGTGGTTTTTTGAGAGTGAGAGTTTGAGCGATAATGTATGTGTGGCATTAGATGTGGATGAGTCGTTTAGTAAAGTTGACGATGGTTGATGAGGCGCTGGTGCGTTGGCCGTAGAGTTGTACAGAAACGGGTCATGAATGCAAGAGTCAGGTGGTCGTTGTTGCGAATTGGTAGAGCTGTCTGTCAGTCAGAGGTTGTCGGAGTGATGAAGAGATACGAGTCCGAGTTCGTTCGAAAGGACTGGGTGCGTTCATGACGAGTCGACCAACATCGGTGTTCTTTTCCAACGGCTGGATACCACTATCGGATACAAGGATTGGCTGTCTTTGTCTTCAGAATAGAGCACAGCGAAAGGCGTGTCACGTAATGAAGGAAGGGTTACAGTCTGCAAAGGAAGAAGATGGAATGAATTTAACCAAATCATTCCAGGCGAGGGCCTTTTTAGGTTTTAGTTGGTGAGTTGCTCGCCTGGGTGTTGGGTGCTCAGAGTGCGAACCCATATCTCGAGTTGCGAATCGAAGTAAGTGTTACGCGTAAGGTAGAGCATGCATATACCCTTGTCTATGAGTTAGATATACTACGCCATATCTTTCTTCAATTTCCATGCAATAAATTCCTGTCAGATCAATGTAACGAGGAACCTCAAGGGTACGAATATGGACAGCTGGCGGATGAGAATCCCATTGTAGGAGATACAGCCGACAGCTCTCGTCAACGTGTCGTATACCAAGGACCGAATATAACCCAGAATGACTTGAAGCCACCAGCCAAGGTCCAGAAAATAGGGGGAACCCAACCTCAATTTCCACCGTCTCTTGGTATTCAATGGTAGGGCTAGTGCGGGCACATATCTGCTCAAGGGGCCAGAAGGATGCATAGGTCATGCCAATAAACGTATCCGCATACACGGTGTGAAGGTCGTGAAATCCAAACGCTGTTAACTTCGAATCTACACCCTCTCTTGGAGTATATTCCGAGATCTCGTGATTGACCAATTGTGCAGCTAGCTCCATGTTTGCGCCGATTTCCGCGCCAATTTCTTCCCAATTGAGATTTTCGTTGGATGAGAGTTTATCTACTGGGCAGCGGTAGATATTGTATGTTTGATGATTTGTGTCATCGTTCCTCCAGGCAGCTATCATGTGAAGTCTTCTGTCGACAAATGAAAAATCGATGAATCGATGGCTCTCCAGAATCACAAATTAGCCTTCGATGGTATGTAAGAGAGAATTTGATTTACCGGCAGATTTTCAAGAGCTATTGGGACCTTAACAGATAACCCTCGCGTGAAATCAATGATATGGATGGATGACCTCCCATCGCAAAGACCGACCAAACTTGGAGTAACAAACATAGTTGCGTTGGCATACCGGGATGGACAAGTTGTAGAAAGTAGTTCTCGGACACTCATAATCTCTCCAGCATCGTAAGTGATGGAAATAACTTTCAATAGTAATCTGAAATAAGTGGTCAACGATAATAACTATTCGTGATGCTCCGCAACGTACTCATCCTGATCACGAGCTCGAAATGCAATCAGATGGTTTCCAGCATCGTCAAAATTCACACGGTGTTCGATTTTACCGGCATGAATCCTTTGTAGTGGCATACGACCTTGGCTATCACAAATGAGAATTTGCTCCTGTTGATAGATATACAACACAACAAAAGACGTCGCCGGGATAACAGCGAGGATGCTAGCGGGTTCTTCATTTGTCGTGTCTGAATATTGGACTGTTGTAACACATCGTGCAATGCGAGGCCTTTCCAGGCTCCAGTTGCGTTCCAGCTTATTGGTATGGCGAGCCACACGCCTCAGTACATCGATGGTCATTTGAGAGAGCTCAGCGTTGATAGGGCAAGCCAAATTCCGAGTCTTCTGAGTCCTTTCCAAAACATTTATCCACAGAAATCTCGACTCCGCTAGTTGTCGCAGGGAAGAACAGACCTTGAAGAGGTCAGCTCGTTGTCTCTGGGTACAATGTTTGGCATAAATTCACAGAGACAAAGGAAATGACATGGGATAAGTCAAGGTAGGAACAAATCCTAATCAAAATGTCGGAAGGGATATCTTGAAGCATGACGCGCCCTGAGAAAGAAATGATGAATGACAACTTAATAGATAAGATGGGACATACGATCAGAGATTAGATCGATCCCTCAAGTTCAATTTCTACCGAGCATTTAGCATTTACATGGGCGACTCGTGAAGACATTTCATTCAAGTTTCGAAGATTGGTTGTCAGACAATAGCATACACACGCCGCGCCCGAGAATGAATGCACGTGGTGCCACTAAGTAATACCATCAAAAGACAGGTCATAATCGCGCTGTCAAAACTTCAAACAGTGTCGCATGCTAGAATGGTAGTTTGAGACATTTTCCTGCTGATCTGATAGCAATTCGAAATCACAAGTTATCTTTACACCTCTGCCAAGTATGAAATTTTTGCATTCTTTGGGCTACATACTCCTTGGTGAGCTTCTTGTGGTCGTAAGTGGAGTCTCGTGATTTAATATCCTATGCTCCTTGCTCAGGGCCTTGGAGGTTGCAGACGCCTTTGACGGAGTCTACCATGTCCAGGTACATTGGTTCTCGCCCCGAGAGTGTTCAGTCAGAATGCTTAAGTTTGTGATGCTTTTGAATAAGTTTGGGAAGAGGTTCGTGGAGTCTCTGATTGGTATTCATAAGTTCTTAATCGACACTTATATTTCAGGGGAATCCTACAATACGTTCGACGGTCCTGGATTTCCTGCGTGCAACAATGTCCTTGAGGTCTTTCGACCTACAACGGTAGATGAGATGCAAATAATCGTGAAAGATGCAGTTAGGCAGAGACAGTCAGTCAGAGCCAGTGGTGTATGTTTTCTGTAATTTTTATGTACCACATCCTGACCGTTAATAGAATGGACATATGTGGTGCAAGTTTCTAGTCCTGTCATGTAATTTTCTGACTGACTCCTCACTAACGGAGATTTAGACGATACCATGTGTTCTGACGACCCGAACACCATAATTATCAAGACGGATGCCGTCAATAGTATTTCTGACCTTGTTCTCCAAGATGGCATGGGCAGTGTTATTGTTGAGGCTGGTGTCACCTTCCCCCAAGTGTATGCACCAGTTGTAATGGACTGCTGCAATCTCCTGATTCTTTCCAGCGCGGAATGGTTACACTCTCGAGGTGCTTCGTTAGGCTATACACTCGGTAAGTCTTTCCTGCTTTTCAAAGCACCCGCCTCTTCTTATGATTCTCATCTACTAGTTAACTGGAACATTACTGTTGGTATGCGTTTTCACGGCTTGTTGAGCGTATGTGTCCTCATGGGTTGACAAGCTGGCGCTATGGCGATGGGTGCTCATCGTTCCTCTCTACGAGAAGATTCGCAAGCTTCCAGCGCTGCTCTAGCGTTTGATATCATTAATGGAAATGGTCTTACATATTTCAACTGTCGTTAGCCATTTATAGCTAAAAGAAATTATAGGTGATCTTGTTCACCTAGAGAAGGACCAGACCAACGATACGTGGCTATCAGCGACCACTTCATTGGGACTCCTTGGTGTAATTGCTAGAGTTAAACTTGAAGTCCTCGCCGATTTCAAAGTTTATGCCGATCAAACCGTTTTGGATGAAGACGATGTCCTGAATGGGGATATCTACACTCAAATATCGCCATATGTGACTGCAAACTACTGGGTACGTGTATCAGTTGTGTCTATGTTCTTCAATCTGAAGAGGCCTCCATGTCTAGTGGTGGCCAGGTACACAGTTCTCTCGTAGATCGCATGGCACTCCCTCTCAAGACTTTCTATATTAGGTCAAAGGAAGTTCCATCTGAGGACTTATGGTGTAGTCCCTATCACACATCCAGGGAACGCGTTCCAGGTAGTCGTCTTTCATTCTTCAACTGTTCAGTTATTCATTCCCTTTCAAAGTCAACTTTTTCTGTGACTAATACAGAAGCAGTTCTCGCTCTCAATCTTCTAAATAGTGGACAGAACTTGAGTCTCCCTAATTTTGTGGCTGAGAGGATTTTCTTTGGCCTTTGGAGTGCCCCAAACTTTCATGGTACGTTATTTGCGAGATTCGATAGACTTGCTGTACAACTCCAACATAATTTAGACAAACCTACTAACTTGCCGCTCCTATCATGGCCGGTGCATGGATACGCTTATGACGTACTCATCGGTGGCTTATACCCTGGCTTGAAGCCGGAATGGGATTATGGACTCAGAGGGAAAACGCTCGAGTTTGCAGTACCTGTCACTCAGGCTAATGCATTGCTGAAGCGCATTCGAGAGCTTTTCGATCAAGCAGCAGCTAACGGCAAGCCAGTGACTTCTACATACCGCAGGTCAGATTCATGAGATTCCGTGCTTTTATACGTTTCTAATACTCCTCTCGTAGCGGGATTAACATCAAGGTTGGAACATGGCATCAATACGCTAGATGTCGAACTTAAACATAGGTTTTTGTAGTTCGGAAAACCATTTGATAGCTTCTTGGGACAGACCACTGAGAGAGTGGGAAATAGGACCGCAGACTGGTCCAAAGTAGGCTTTTATTCTGTGTAAATAACGTTTGACCCATAATTCTACCAGGGAGCTATCATGTTCGATTTTCCATCCTTTTTGCCGACTACAGGTGACAACCATCGCTACAATGAAGAATGGTAAGTGAAGTTTCCTTTTCATTCTCTATGGCTCATTACTTGAAACGCAGGTATGGAACGCTTGCAAAGACGTTGATAGATGAGGTCCGTGATGTGTCAAACTATTGAGTTACTGCCTATCCTCATACTACTTTACAGTTCCCTGTTCGGCCTCATTGGACAAAGAACACCAGAGATATTTTCAGGCAGTCATTGAAGAACTTGGATCAAGATGTACGTTTACACGTACTTTAGTGAAACCCTTTCCTCATTTTCCTTTCAGAGCTTACAAAGGTTTGCCAAAGTCCGGGAAGAATTCGACCCTAAGAAGATATTCAAGAGCATTGTTGGAGAGATCATTGGCGTCGTATAGAGACCCTTTCTGGAAGTAGAACTGCTAGCCTCTCCATCCCGATCACTACAAATAAGATTACTTGTGCTTGTGTGGTGATGCTTGTCGCTGTACCTTTTGGCAAATATCACATCGACAAGCAGGGTTTCATTTACTATGATCAGATTTATTCTCGTCCAGGTGAAATTGACCAAAATGGAGCATTGTTGAGTAGAAAAGTCTTAATGTCATACAGAATCGTCAAGGCAAGACTAGGCTGTCCAAATGGTATGTGCCATACGACGACGATGAAAAAGTACAGTTTGAAGCCATTACCAATCCCTATGAAAGCCTATTGACTCTTCTGCCAGGTTCGCCTTCGCGGTGAAGTGCATCGATTAGTTGCGCCACGAGATCAGAAATATCAGTCAAATTTCGTCGAGGTACTCTCGCATCCGATCAAAGACTTACTCATCTTGACTAAACTTTCCTAGTTTCGTAACTACAAGATTGTATACCGACGCTACGCAGGGCTATTCTTCTGCCTTTGTGTTGATGCTAATGACAACGAGCTTGCATGTCTTGAAGCCATTCATCTTTTCGTTGAAATCTTGGGTACGTTTCAACTGCTGGATTACGTCATTCACTCCGTTGACTTCGGTAGATTCATTCTTCGACAATGTGTGCGAGCTTGACTTAGTTTTCAACTTTTACAAAGTGTGCACAATTGATTCTACAGTATTTTTCCCTCTCAATTCTTTTCAGGTGTATGCCATCCTAGATGAGATTTTCCTTGCCGGGGAGATTGAAGAAACAAGTAAAGAAGTTGTATTGTCACGGCTAGAAGAGCTGGAAAAGCTTGAATAAACATGTAAGTCAGTATCAAGCCGTTCAGGCCTGCAGTTTTAATGCTCATGTCTTTGTTTATATGATAGTTTATACTGCCCATAATGATACCCTTTCTTTACCATGTTCACTGACGTCTTTCTTTCCGTCTCCCACTTGGCAAAGTCACGTTCGTTCGTTGCCAAGTCGCCAACCGTCTTAGAATTACACAACTAACACGACACAAAGTGCAAATTACACCCGCATATTTTCCGACTTATGTACGACAATTTCGCGCTTTTATAGCCATCCCTTCTGTGAACACAAAGCAAATCGATATTGATGTAAGAATCATCGCTTCCGGTTTCTGGACCTCAACCACTGCTGCTTCCACGGTCTATATGCGTCTTGATGATGTTTGTCGGCTGTACTTCTTGTACAAAACCTTGGTCAGAACCTACTTCGATCCAATTGACCTCAGCACACTTACGGCAGGATCGACGCCAATTTTTAGCTTCTTCAAGGCCGATGAAAACACGCAGGATCATCATCATTATCAGCACGCTTACGGCAGAGTCGACCCCAATCTTTAGCTCCTTCAAGGCGGATGAATACACGCATACTGGAATGTATTCGAGATGGGCCCGCTTTCTTTGTTTTCGCTGACTCTTTTGATGGGAGTTCAGCTATTGATGAGTGATAGCAAATTTACGACCTGAGAAACAATTCTATAGAATGACGCTTAGGTGACATGCTCGAGAATCCTTAGCACATCATTGGTGTTTGTCAATCCCAAGATAAATCCTCTATCCCTGTGAGTTATTCACCGCAAACGATTGAGTATTAAAATAACTTGACGTACACGCAGACTGAGTGAGGTTGAGTTTTAAACCTTATCGTGCGCTCTACCACTCTCAGCAAGGCTTTTACCCCAACAGGTCGGATCTTCACGTCGTTCGTTAACTTCTTTGACAAACATGTCTCTTCAATGATGGTTTCTCAACTTATGGGAGCACGTGTTAGTCTTTCGGAAAAGGTGATGAGAAGTTCCTGAGATTCTTATCCCGTACATGCATTGATGACTACTCTTGCTCGATAAAGTTAGTTTCCTCAGCCAGGGGTCGAAGCTACCAGAGCGACTGGACGCGATAGCCACATGGCCATCACGTAGATATCTAAGTTGGTAAAAGAACCACGGCTCAGGAATTTGTTACTAGGAAAAGATTAACGGGAGAGCTCGACGGGAGGATAGGCGGAAGACTTGCGAAATGCTGACCTGCTTTAGACACTTTACTGACCAACGCGGTCAGATCGGATACCTTGGTCCGAAAAGACTCCGTATGTTTCCACGATTCTGATGCCCCGCTTAAATAGACACCGCAGTCTATTTCACTCGGACAATTTCAAACGTCATTATTTTCTCCCCCTCGTTATCGGTTTGCTTTTTTCTTCAATTTTTGAATTCAGGGAATCCAATTCACCTGGTGAGTTGTGGCTGGTTCCAATGCGGCGGGAGATTTGTTGATCCAATTATTCGTAGCGGGTCAAAGTTTGGGCATCCGCTCCTTCCAAGCCTATTCGAACTCCTTAGTTACGGCCTGTGAGTCCTCTTGAATCTCTTGGCTCGGTACGCCTCACTCTTCAAGGTCAGGTTATGCTTCTGAGTATATGGAATTGACATTAGAGGCTTATCGCAACATTGTAAACTACCTTGGAAACCGCCGCGACATAGCAACTCTCTGCAGGGTCTCAAAAGGCTTCCAGAACGTCTGCGAACGTGCATTGTACAACACCCTCTATTTGCGTGGGATTGATGACACCATTACTATCTGCAACACCCTCGCCGGTCAACCACGGCTTTCTTATCTCGTCGATGCTCTTATAATAAACCTATCGGATGCCGATAGCGATAGGGATGATGAGAGCGATTATGAGATCGAGGACGACAGTCAGACGATACCCCTACCTGATGCCTATTGGCCCACGATTTCGAGTGCGCTGCAAACGGCAAAAAGGCTACGTTACCTGAATATACATATTAATAATAACACAGATAAAGCCGTCGCATGGATCCTCGACGGTTGTACTTTTCGACTTCGACGATTTCATTGCGACCTAGATTGGGACTCCCATCTCGTCAAGTTTCTCGACACCCAGGTCGAGATCCATGACCTGTACATACTGGATTATAATGAAATTGGTTCAATCACAACTAAAAATAGTCAATCTCCCTCCCTCTTCCTCAACGCGAATTCCCTTCCTAATCTGTCGACTCTGGAATGCACGTTCTCCGAAGCTGCGATCACTATAGTCCCGGGGCGGCCTGTTACCCACCTTAAGACATGCTTCTCACGCTCCGATCTCTTCGAGAAGCGAGAAGAAATGACCCTCCTCTTTTCAAAACTAAAGCTCTCCACTCGACCTCTCCGCTCGCTTGATATTGCAGATTCCACGTATAGCGAGGCGTTCTCCATGGAAGTTCTTTCCTCTACCGTCCGCTACAAAACCACCAGCGATCTGCGTTACATTGGCACACTCGTGTTACCAATCATGGGAAAGGAGGTACGAAAGTTACGTTCATTCACATCACGTTATTTCTGATGCTCCTCTTAGCGCTTGAAATTCTACGGCCTCTTGATGCGATTGCCTCGGGTACAATGTGTTGAGGTTGAGATATCTGAGTGGGTGCCTGCTCCTGCTTCGCCTGCTGCATTTCGTGCTTTGGCTAGCGAGATGCGCTTGTACACCCCGACTGTCACGCGAGTGGTTTTTGTCAATGAGTTTAGTCGGACGGTGGTCAATGCTGTTAACGGTGTTTATCGTGTTGAGACAGACGTTAACACAGATCTGCTATGGAGGGAGGTATAATGAGTTACCTGTCTGACATCTCATCCATTGTTTGTCTCTCCTATGCATTAATTCCTTTGCGCTGCCGCTGGGTGGGCGGCGTTGTCCATGTATTATCTCAGCGCTCAACCATTGCTTGAATGTCGTTGTAGCCCTATCTCCCATCGTTTGCAACACTCACACGCTCTTACTTCGATATTCTATGGTACGTAGACTTCCATACGGCGCTTACTGTAACTGGTCAAGATACTCTCAGATCCATTATATCATATAATTTTGGTCCTGAATCATACGAAAGCTCTTGGAACTGCCGGGAGACGAGGGAGATACACAACACATCCCATGCTATCAATCCTGAGCTTGCACGCGACGTCCTTCATACTGGCAGTCCCGCCGACGCGAACGACAACGGATCTTGGACTATGTGATGTCATCGCTTCTTGTGATCACACGCCATCAATTGCGGAAAGACGTCACGATCGTTGCGGAAACACGTCATAGATATCTGCTTGTACCATATAACAGCATCCCGCCTAATGCATTGCCCAACATTCTTTACTCGAAACCAATACCCCGATACCAATCCTGCAATAACTTTCTTTACAATGACTTCCAACGGATCTCCCAAGTTCGTCCTGCATATTTCCCAATCCAGCCTTTCACTGATGGTGTGTCGCATAGCAAAACTACTGGACAGTTTCATTCGGTCAAAGGTTCCGCGGTAGAGTCTGTAAGTGACATGTAACTAGGCCTTTTCTTGACTCGATCACGTGTTTAGATCGGTAACCTCACGGGATCGTCTTCGTGGCAACAGTCCGGAAAGGAGGAGCACGCCCAGGGCGAAGCGGAGTATAAGGCTGCTCAAGCCAAGGGTTACGCTGAAGGTACTGCCGACCGTCTTGGTGGATACAAAGACTCGATTGTTGGCGCTATCAGTGGCGACAAAGCGCAACAAACTTCTGGTGCGAATTTTGTTGTTTTGGAAAACTTCGATCCTTATCTTTCATTCGTAGGTAACGTTCAGCAGGAGAAGGGCAAGGCCGAACAGGAGGCTAATATAATGGGATAGTTTCGTTTGGGACATTACTTGTACTATGTGAAATCCGAGACCCGTCTGTAATCGACTTTGAATACAAATTTCTGCCTAGTTAATCCCAGAAAATTGAGAAGTCTTCAAATAGACGTTCAAGTTTTTTTCATGAACGACAAGTTCCATTCACAACTGATTGCTAATAACTAATCACTTACCAATATTACTACAACACGCCGTCCAATCACATTTGACACAATATGCTTCTGCCGAGGCGTAGACTCAAATTTCGAAACTTGCGCATATTCTGTGTCTAACTCAGTTTTTGATTCTCTATGTATCTTGCTCGTCATGGAGAATGCAGATATTTAAATGGACGAATCGTGCGCAGGGTGCAATGGATTAACGTTCTATTTCGACTTTGCTCGAATTCTTGTAACGCAAATTCGTCCCAACTCGGCTTTTGACGCCGACTTTTCGTCTCCTATGCATAATATATGACCAAAGTATAATATCGGCGCGTATCATGTCTTGATACCTTCCATCTTTTATTGAGACTTGAAACTCTTGGTACATGATCATACTCACAACTTGCATGTAATTAATAGCCGGGCCGTTTTATAGTATTTAGGGCATGTGTCGTGTCCGTTCGACATAGCAGTCGAAGCTCAATTAAAACAACATCACAACGCTGAGAAATCATCTGACTTTGATTTCATGGATTGATGATTTCATGGATTGATGACTAACTCCTCGTCATTTACACTTATGTTATGGTGATTGTAAGATCGACTAGTCAATCATACTCATTTGGGCAGAACGTAGTAGTACGGGGCGAAGAGGGTCAAATTCAGAAAGTGCAAGAATCTACCTAGATATTTGATATGAATATATGTCCTTCGAGATAGAAGTGTTATAACGAACTCCGACGAAATATACCGGCCAGATAGATAAACGATCAACTGCGATTTAGAAGATATGTCTCACTGGCATAGGAAGGCGCAGGAGAAGTCGTGAATCGATCTGGAGTAACTGGCAGTGGCGTCGCAATTGCCCGAGAAGTGGGTGAGTGAACCGGGCTGGCATATACGTCTGTGTTCGAGAGCTTTTGGAAGGGTATGTCTGTCTCTATACTTCCCGGCAGCACCTGCGAGCTCAAGGCGGCCAGCCATGTTTCTCGTCTGACTTTCCACACAGCAGACGCCAGCTCTGCAACGGAAAAAGCGGAGACAAAGAGTGAGAATATCTGTCGCCATCATGTCAACCAGGCTTGCAATCAGTTTTTGAAATTTGATACCTGGCCAAATGTTATTCCTGTTGAATTTGTCGGGTTGGTAGCAATTGAACTTTGAATCCACACTACGTTGGGAACAATGACCAGTGAAACTATTTTAAGAATATGAGCTCTTGTCATCGTTGCTCGCCTGGCCCATGTCAACGGTTGTGTGAGTTATAAGACTAAATACTTTAAATTTAGATCACCATGCCTACCATATCATTTGAACAGACGGGAACACTCTGGCAGGCCAAATTGAGGTAGCTAGCCATCCAAGGAACCATACTGGGGCGGAAAGCAATCTAAGGATCATGTGTCGTGCCTGGAACGATACGTTCGGTAACTGTTGGGAAGAAGCTTCCAAGATTACTTGGCCTATCACATCGGGACTGGCTAGCATGACCATTAAGTCGAGGAATAAGGAACAAACAATGACGAAGAGGAAGCTGCCCCGAAATTTCATTAGTTGAGTCAAAAGACAATACCAGGCACGAAAATCGTACAATATTCTCCGAAACGTGGTACGGAAATAAGAGTTGTCGGAGGAATCAGGATAGTGAGGCATTTTCCAAGTGAGGACGATACACACGCAAGTCAGTATAGTATTTACAATAGTTGGCAAGAAAAAACAATATTGGAAAAGGATCTTCATGATATATACGACCGAAGCGAAAAACGGTATGCTAGATACAGATAGAGAGGTTACTCGTATCAGTAGAGGTCATGGGGAAGGAATGGGAAAACGTGCCATAGGCGCTTGACAAGGATCCATTTCCCTCCGTTAACACCTCTACTCGGGTGTTTCCACAAAGAAATTGCAAAAAAAAGAAGCAGACAAGGACCAATAAGCACGTCAGAAACGGAAAGACCAGTATGAAGAAATGCAACGTTCGGGAGGGCGAAAAGTTGGAGAATGGCCAACATCGCAAGAATTGCACTGCTGTTTGTCCTAAAGTTCAGAAAGCGTGCTAACGAAACCTCTGTCCACGTTACAATGTCTGATTGTTCAACCCTTTCGCACTCTAACCTTTCACTGGAAAGTTACAATGATATGAGTTGGATGGATTACAGGACCGTATAAAGATATCACTTACAAAGAAGGCGGACTAAATGGCAAGACTTTATCTTGGACTTTGGTTTGTCGTCTATGCTGAAAGGCACGACTGAAAACAAAAAAGACGACGGCCGCCCAAACCATGCAAATGAGGAAGGGTAGCTCCCAAATTAATCCAATCCAATCCAAGTTTTTGTAATATGTGCATCCAGGCTGGGACCAGAGATTCGTTTTGGTGGGAATAAAACACAAGAAGATCATCACGATCTCAAACACAAGACTGATTAACGATACGATTTTTACAAAGATTATTTCCCGTGACTTTCTATCTCGCAGTAGAGAATATTTTGGATTCCACAAGGAACACAAGGTGCGGATCCAAATCGCGAAACTTGCCGGAGAAGCGATGGTGACGAGAACGAAGACACCATCATTCTGGGTGAGTTGTCTGAGGCTAATAGAAACCACTGTCGCTAGAAGCAAAGAAATATTCATGCCAAGATTTGCGTAGAGCATCGGTCGGACAAGTTTTGGGATATAGACGAGTGCTATGACTAATTGAAATATCAATTGCAGCCTCCCAAATGGTAGTGCCTCAATCAATGAAATGGAAACGTACGCAGGATGGTAGAAGTGACGTAGACTGATTACATGGTCATTGGTAGAAGCAAGCGGACAAGAATATCTTCTTACTTGAGACCTGTTGACCAATCCCAGTGACGTCCGGATTAGGACACGGACCGTAGGGGCAGCCGTCATCTTTTGGATGCAAGCAGTATATCTCAAAATCCAGAGACATTGTGGAAAGAGACGAGGGTTAGATTTGAAAGCACATAAGTTTTCGCAGTGAGTTACATATCTACGAACAGATTTCTATTCGGAACGGCTTCATTCGGAGGATTAACACTCGGTAGTATTACGCACAAACGGACTACAGTCGCCTCCCTCCTAACCCATAGGTATAATCCACACTCTCTCTTACCCCATAGGTTTTTGGGTCCACCAAGTTGGTTCGAGGGGAAATTGACCCCATAACCCATAACTTTCATACCTCATAACCCATAGCATTTTCGGGGGTCATAACCCATATTTTGATAGGGATCGCTATGTTTTGATAGGCGTTGCTGTGTTTTGATAGGCGTTGCTACGACATCTTTAGGGATAATTTAATTTAATTCACAGAAATGAACCACACGCCCGCCCGAAATGAAGCAATTTGCTTTTCAGCATCCTATACCTTGCTCATCATGGGTTTGAAACCACTAGAAGTACTCAAAAAGGCGTGTCAGGACAGGAAAGATCAACCTTCCATGTTGTCATGCTGTACAGTGGGGACTTGTTCAAAGGGCGCCTGTTGTAAGGCCTTGACAACGACTCGCAAAGCGACGCACCAATAAGCACTGAGAATGAAATATATTTCTGAATAAAGATTACAAGTGTAATGATGTGTCATACCTAAGAACGAGATGGACAGAAAGCAAGTACTGACTACGAGGGTCTGTCGCAATACGGTCACGTGTGACACCTGTTTGGGAAGGGGCATGTTTGGCGGGTGCGTGTTCGGCGGGGGTGTTCTCCTGTTATCAAAGTACTGACCATCAAGCCTCCTCATGTGAGGGGGTACAGGGTGGTTGGGACCAGTGGGATGAGGTGGTCATGGAGGTTACTCAGAGTGTTGCTGGAGTTGTCAGTCAATCTCCTTGACACTCCCACTTGACTTCAATGTAGGCAATGTTACACCCAATCTGGTACAATGTTTCTCAAAGATCTCCCTAGGCAAAGCTTTTGCCAGGGCATCAGCTATCATGTTGCAAGTAGAAATGTATTGAAGCTTAATGTTTTCACATTTGATGTGTCGATAGATTTGATGTGTCGATAGATGAAATGGAAGCAGACATCAATATGTTTGGTATGTGAATGACCAACAGGATTCTTGGATAAGGTGATACTGCCAGTGTTATTGGTATGTATAATTGTAGCTCCTACTGGCTCAAATTTCATGTCTTTTAACAGGTTTTGGAGCCATATAGCCTTATGAGTAGCATTGGCTGAAGTGATATATTCTGCTTCAACTGTAGATGTAGCAGTTACAAGTTGTTTTTGCAATATTCATGAAATAAGGCTAAAAGCACCACCTGCTAATAAATCATTGATTGTATTGATCCTGGGCCCAATTAGTGTTGCTCCATCCAATAAGTGTGATATTTACTATTCCTAAGCCTCCTAATTTTAGATAGTAAGGCTTAGTCCCTTTCAAATAATGCAGAACTTGTTTACATCTGGCAAGGTGGGGAATGCCTAGATTCTCTGAGAATTGGGCAAGTAAGTTGACTAAGAACTGAATATCAGGATGAGTCTGCATAGTGTAAAGGAGGGAACCAATCAAGGACAGATAGTGAAGTCTGTTTGAATATTTTTGATAGTCTTTATGCTTGTCTTTGGAATGTGAGCATTGCAATAATGAAAGATTATGATTAGTGAATAGAGGTGTGGTAATGGGATGACAAGATGACATGCCAAATCAATCAAGAATGTATTTGATATAGATGGATTGGTTTGAGTAAATTGTATAGTCAAATCAGTCACATTTGATTTGAAGCCAAGAAGATAGTGAATTGCACCTAAATCAGTGATGTTGAACCTTTTGTCCATGTCCTGTTTAAATAATATGATTTTGTAGGTGTCTTTACTAGCAATGGCTATGTTGTCAACATAGACCAGAACAATTAATACAATCTTCTCATTAGAATGTTTGACATAGAGGCAGTTGTCAGCATGGGAGGGTTTGAAGCCTAAACTCAGCAAAACATCATGGAGTTTCTCCTTCTATTTATGACTGGCTTGTTTGAGTCTGTATATGGCCTTAAGAAGTCTCCAGTATTTGGTATTTCTAATTCCTGTCAGCATTTTCATGTATATTTCTTCAAAAAAACATATCATTATAATCTATACCAGCAATTTGAGAAAACCTTGAGCAATAATGTGAGCTTTAAATTTTGCATGATTTCCCTTTTCATTAAGTTTCTCTTTTAACATGACTTTGCTTTCTATGGCCTTTTTACCAAAAGGTAGTTTTTTAATTTTTTCAAACACCTTATTTTGTAACAATTGATTGTATTTATTCTTGATAGCCTTTTGCCATCCCTCAGCTTGAGGAAATTTTAAAGCATCTTCAATATGAGAACTGGAGATGGCAACAAATGCTATGTGATTAGTACATTTGTTTTCCTCTGTATCCTACTGATACCTGATTGGCACATATTTTACATAGGATGATGACTCTTGTTTTAGTAAGTCTAATCACTTGGTCCTTTTATAAGGAGCTGGTAGCATAGTTGGAGTGGCATTGCAAGATATTAGAGAAGTAGTAGATGTGGTGATTGAATATTGTGAGTTGCCAATGAGTGTTTCATTATCAGATAGTTATCTGGATGACTCTCATTGAGTAGTTAATTTTCAACTTCAAATTTGGACAATGGTTTGGAAATGATCACATTCAGTGGTTGACTAGATTTTAAATAGACTGTAGTATCAATGAAACTGTTAATCTCATCTGTGGAAGAAGAGGTGAGTCTTAAATCTAATTTTGCCAGCCCCCTAGGCATATTGTCCTCATAGAATTTGATATCCCTCAAGGTAATCAACTTGCCATTTTCCAAGTCTTTCAGTTTATAACCTTTGGTTTTGTCTGACAACCACTCCAGCATTCTAACTTGCATAGCATATGATTTCAACTTCCCCTAATAAACTTCCTTAGGCATGTAAGCTCATTTCAAAGAACCAAAAATCTTCATATTTGATAAGTTAAGCTTGCAGCCATACCATTTGGTGTAAGGGATTTTTTCTTATAAGGCAGAAGTAGAAGTAATGGATCATATGTATATGGCATATAGAAATGCTTCATCCCAATAATGTAAATCCATTTTGGTAGTATGCAGCATGCTTCTGACCATTTCCATCAGTATAACAATGGCACATTCTGCTATGCCATTTTGTTAGGGTCTGTAGAAATTTGTAGTTTGGTATTGAATGCCATTTTGTTTACAGAACTCTTGCATAATGGAATTCATAAATCTAGTGCCATTGTTTGTCCTAATAATTTTAATGAGTTTTCCACCTTCTTGTTTATAGTGGGAAACATTATCATGAATAGCAAAGTATACTTTTACCTTGTTTTTGAGGAGTGTGCCTATAGGTAAACATTTGCTTACTTTTACAACTGCAAGTGCATAGCACTTTCCATTCCATATGGATACATTAAAGAGACAAGTCAAATCCATAACCAATAGTTTGTTAGTATCATATTGGGTGTGGCTCTAGTTAGGAAGAGGTGGTCTAATAGTCTTGCCTTCTGTGCAGCTACTATAAAGGCAATCAAATTCATGAGGTAATTTCAAGTTAATGTCTATTACAAGATTTTTATCAACCATGAATTTAATAATGCATGGATTGATATGGCCTAACCATTTATGCCACAATTG
The DNA here is from genome assembly GCA_003313675.1 of Termitomyces heimii. Lineage (NCBI taxonomy): Eukaryota > Fungi > Basidiomycota > Agaricomycetes > Agaricales > Lyophyllaceae > Termitomyces > Termitomyces heimii. The sequence continues at coordinate 33,205 of QLON01001765.1, read as the reverse complement.
CATGGTAGGCCTACTTGCAATGTATGCAACTTGGTTGTTATTGATGTGAAATTAGGTTATTTGGATCAGTCTGAATAGAGGCAATCACACATGAACCAGCTTTCACTAAGTTCTAGGGCTAAATTACACTTCACAAGATACTTTTATGAAATATATGGGTGGATAATAGAGTTTATTAAGTTTTTGCTGATTGCCCATGCTCAGAATCCCCAGGGAGTAGATATTTTAGGCCCAAGGCAATAGTATACTTTAGGTCAATAGTTTGATACACTTTTTGGACCTTCTTTTGGTGTGACTAAGGTTGCATTGACTAACCTCCTGAATGTCACAGAATCCCCCTCTATTTATGTTATTTCCCCTCCCTGTGATGCATAACATTTTCTGGTTATTTTGAGTCATTTTCCAGTTATTGGGCCTCCATTTTCCAGTCCTAAGAGACTTGGTATAAATTTTCCTGGCCAAAAGAGGGTCCTCCAATGTTTTCAGTGCTCTGATTCCATAAATTGTTAATACCTCCTTCTATTCTGCTTCAAATGCCTCTAAATTTTCTTTATCAGGTGTGAATTGATTAGACCTTTCCGGCAATACCAAACACAATAGGGTTCAATGGCCTTCCTGTTGAGATATAAGCATTTTACTGATATCTGCTCAATTTTCCTCAACCACTAAATTTAGCTTTTCCCATCAAATCACTGATCCCTCTATCAGTTCACTACAGAATGCCTTTGGACAACTTTCATTGTGTGTGGATTGATTAGGCAATCAAAACAATACCCAATATATAGAGATTTACATATAGTTCCACTAAGATATGCTTATTTAATTATCAAGATGTAATACTAAATTGATGGCCTTGCACAGCCACAACCCCATTTAGCAGCAGATTATCTTATCAGTTGATGTGATCATATCTCTGATGATGCCATCAGATTCCATCAGATCTGTGGTAATTGCCTTGATTTATCATCAGTGCATTAACCAACAGCTTTATTGAAAATGCTCAATGTTTATATAAGATAAATCACCTGATCTCCAGAACCTGAGCAGGGTCACATGATTATGGTCACATGATAGAATTGGGTGTGCATTGGATTAAAATACTGATAAGCTGATATCTCAGCATCTAGGCCACTAATAAGGCTAATCTAACCTGAGTTAGAGAGGGAATTTTAAGGTGGTTCTGGCTATATCATTTGCCTACAGTTTTCAGCAGAAGTCTATGTTTATTTAGACTTTTTGATGATCAATAGCTTTGTCATATCTCACAGTTTGAGACTAATATATCATTATTAATTTTTAGGCTCATTATTACAATGTAATAGAGTATCTTTTTAGTGCTAATAAGATTTGCATGAATAAATACCTTTTCATTCCAGGCAAGGCTTATATCATATAGTAAACCATTAATAATAGCATCAGCTCATTGTAAAAATTCAAGATTATTATATTTAGAGCAGAAATGTGAAGTGCACCTTGCAATTAAATGTTTATAATACCATTAGGCAAGTAAGCTCTAAACAAAATAGTGCCTTTTTCAACAAGAAATACAGTATTCATTCCCTCTACTGAGATGTATTAATTCTTAATGGAACAATAACTTGTAAAGTACAATTAATCAATAATTATGTAGCAGAATATTGCACTATCAAAAAGTAAGCCTGATGGCATTCCATTATCAGTAGCCATTAGTAATTTGCCCACTTCTTGTGATGTGTCATTATGTATTGCAATTAATAGGTTTGCATTGCCAACAATTTTAGACTTGTTCAATTTTAAGCATTTAGGATACTAATGGTTTTAGGAAACTACCCATTTGGAGGTTTCTTACTCCATATTTCCTTCCAATTATCAGGCTTTTTCACTCTAATTCACTTGCTGTTAAATGCTTTCATCAAATTCTTCACTGGCTGGACTGTGGGAACAAACTTCCTTATTGGTTGGGAGCCTCTATTAGACTGTGAGAAATGGATCACTTTTAATGAGGGCTTTAATAGAGACCTCATCAAAAGTGATTCAATTCCTGTTGTGACATGACTGTGATATAAGTCACATTAGTCACAAAGCGTGACATCAGCGTGACAGTCACGGTATGACGTCACATGTGACAGTTACATGACTTAACCTTGGAATATTTTCTATTAACAAGCAGAGTAAATTTTTAGACTTGTTTTTTTTTTTGAATTTTCCTCTATTAGATTAGCACCTTATTATCTGTACCTATTTACTTTTATTAATACATCTTTGGATTTACCTCTGCCAGCTGTGTAACTAAGCTACAGCCTCTAGAGGTTGCCCTTACAAATGGTCTTTTTTGCCATAGTTATAGCAAGTATTATTAGATTTTGGTTCATGCTTGGGTTTGGGATTTTTCCTTGTAAACTGGAAACCTCATTTGCTCACACTCAAATTACAATCTCCTTTTGAGATAAAGGCTAAAGTTTTATTTGTAGTGGAGTCTTCAAGTATTAAGTGATCATAAACCAATAATAATTCAGTTATAATAATCTATAGGATTAGAAGTATACTGCTAATGCACAATTAAATTATTTAGATTAGTCTAAATAGAGGCAATTACAAATAAACCAGTGTTTATTAAGTTTTGAGGCTAGATTACACTTCACAAAGTACTTTTATGGAAATTACAAATAAACCAGTGTTTACTAAGTTCTGAGGCTAGATTACACTTCATAAAATACTTTTATGAAGTATAGTAGTAAATAATATAGTTTATTGGTTTTCAGTTAATGCAATCTTAGTCACACTAAAAGAAGGTCCAAAAAGTATATCAAACTAATGACCTGGAGTATACTATTGCCTTGGGCTTAAGATATCCACTCCTTGGAGATTTGGAGCATGGGCAATCAGCAACCTGCTGAATGTTACAGAATTCCACTTTATTTATATTATTTCTCCTTCCTATGATATGTAACATTTTCTGGTTATTCTGGGCCATTTTTTGGCTATTGGGCCTCTATTTTCTGGTCTCAAAAAACTTGGTATAAATTTTTCTAGTCAAGAGAAGGTTCTTCAATGTTTTTAGTGCTTCAATTCTATAAATTATTAATATCTCCTTTAGGTCTTCATCAAATGCCTTTAGATTTTTTTCTTCAGGTGCAGATTAATTAGACCTTTTCAAATAAAGTTTGGTGGTCTTTCTGTTAAGATATAAGCATTTTATCAAAGCCTGCTTGATTTTCCTTAACAACTAAATTTAATCTTTCTTATTAAATTGCTAATCCCTTTATTAGTTCACTATAGAATATTTTTAGACAACTTTTATTGTGTGTGAACTGATCAGGCAATCAAAATAATACCCAATATATAGAGATTTATATGTATTCCTGCTGAAATATGCCCATTTTATTGTCAAAGTATAATGCTTTCTTTAAAATAAGGCACCTGATCTCTGGAAACCTGAGCATAGTCACATGATCATAATCACATAATTGATTTGGGTGCACATGTCACATGATTAATTTGGGTATGCATTAAATCAAAATACTAATAAGCTGATTTTTCAACATCTAAGCTACTAATAAAGCTAATATAATATAATATGGAGAGGGCTTTTCAAGGTGGTTCTGGCTATGTCATTTGCCTACAGTTTTCAGCAGAAGTCTGTTTTATTCAGACTTTTTGATGATCAATAGCTTTGTCTTGTTTTATTGTTATAATAAACATATTATCATAAAATAACAAGTTTTATTTGATAACTTCCCAATGGAATAGAATCAAAAGAGTAATAACATAGAAGAGAAGGAGAACAAGTAGGAAATCTAGAGACATGTGAGCAAAGCAAATATCAAGACTGTTATACTGACTATGGGGCTACTATCTAAGTACTTATAGGATGTCTAAGACTTTAAGAGTAATTGTGCACTGGAGAAGATCAGGCCTTGGCATGATTGGGTGGCAGAATGATTGCATGAGAGTTAAGAGCTATAGAGCAATCCTGTGGAATAGTATTTGTCTGATGTTGGAAGTAATCTGGCCTTGCTAAAAGAGCTGAGTATGGTTGGGTTATCAGAGAGCAGAGGCTTTTGGAAAGCCTGATGATTGAATTAGTATTGGTCAAATATTGAAAAAGAAAGAGGGCAGGAGTTAGTGTAATTATGCCCAGCAGAGTGTGATAGAGTTGTGACAATCAAGTCATCTCCTTTGTTATAGGGAATGTTGAGGAACTCTTTTTTTTTTAAAGAAGAAGTCATTAATTCAGAGTATTTAGTAGGTGATTTAGGAGGATGAGGTTCATATCTAGAGACTACTCCCCAAAATCCCTTGGCCAGTAATGCTATCTGCATATTATCTGCCCAAACATAATAGTTTGTGCTGTTGAACTTTGAAAACTGTAAGGTTTTTGAAGTGTTATTATTTATAGTAGCAAAGCCCATAACCTGATGTAATATATTGCAGAATAAATTTATTTGTGTATGATTATACAATTGATAATATCCTGAATCTGGAATTAATAATCAAAGATGATTTTGTAAATATGAATAAAAGGAAAATATATAGTAAATACTCACCTGGAGTTAATAATCAAAGATAATTTTGACTTTAAGTGATAACATGTATTTAACTGATTGTATTAATGAAATATATGAAGTAGAGTTAAGGGCATTTTGAATAGAAATGAGTAAGATATATAAGAAGTATTTGAAAAACATAAATCAAAGTGAAACATACATGTTTACAATAAATACTTTTAATATAAAGGTTACTTGGAGCATTACTGGAGTTGTCAGTCAATCTCTTCAACAAAGTTGATTTACACTCCACAATCACCTTTATAAAATATAACAAGTGAGTAATAGAGTTTATTGGTTTTTACTTAATCACTGGATGCAGGAAACAATGTTTTTTTACAAAACAATCTGAAAACACAATGAAAACAATTAAATTGATTTAAACATTTTATTTGAATATTTTTGTCAAAACCATAAAAGAAATATTGTAGCCAATGAAAAGACCTTTTATAAGAAAGGTCAAACTGAGAGGACTTGATGATTACATAAGTCTTGTCATGTGACTCCAGAACTGACCAATCAGATCAGAATATTTTTTTCTAGGGTTTTGACAAAAATATTCAAATAAAATTTTGAAATCAATTAGATTATTGTTACTCTGTTTTTACATTGTTTTGCAAAAGAGCATCCTTCCCTGCATCCAGTGAATATAACTTTAGTAATGTTAGAAATCAGATTGTTAGAGGACTCTTCATTTTTTTCCTCATTTCTTCTCTCTTTTACTCTTATTCCTTCATTTTTCCTTCATTGTTTATTTATATTTTCTGTCATTCTTTTAATTTACTGCTTTTATTCTCTTCACACTATTTATTATTACTATTTTCAGCTTTTGAAGTACTTTGATTCTTTAGCTATTCATTCAGACAAGTGTGGCCCATTTAACACTGCATATAGACTGCTTACATGGGCTAAAATTTGCCTTTCTAACTTCCAAAGTCCAGAGTTTTCCTGCCTTATTTAGACAATTGTTTTTCTAAGCAATTTTTAAGTTTTTAAGGTTTTGTTGTCCTATACAGTTGTCTTCCATGTGTAAGGGCAACCTCTAGAGGCTGTGACTCAGTCACACAGCTGGCAGAGGGAGATCCAAAGTGTATTAGAGTATGTATTAACAATATCATAATAACTACTCACCTAGCAGAGAGAGATCCAAAGAGAACAAGTCTAGGAATTCCCTATGCCAGGTTGGATGCTTCTGGGGCTTCTGAAGCATGGAAAACAATTATACAATACAACAAAACCTTAAAAACTCGAAAATTGACTAACCAAACAACTGTGCAAACAAGGCAGGAAAACTCTGGACTTTAGAAGTCAGAAAGGCAAACTCTGGCTTATATAAACAGCCTGGAAGCAGTGCTAAAGGGCCCACACTTGTCTGAATGATAGCTAAAGAACCAAAGCATCTCAAGGGCTGAAAGTAGTACTAATAAATAGTGTTGAAAAAATAGAAACAGTAAAATAAAATAATGTCAGAAGAATAAGAGAATAAATGAAAGGAGAGTGAGGAGATAAGGAGTGAGGAAAGGAAGAAATGAGGAGTTCCCTAACATCACCCCCCCTCTAGAGCATGGTGTCTCAACATGCTAGATAGAAGTAGTTCTGAATAGCCTTATCTACCTTGGAAAGGTGAATAAAGGCCTCTGATTGCTTAGGGAGCATTGGGATGCTGTTGATAGAATACCTGAACCAAGGCAGGAGCATGGACATTCTTTTGTGGCTCCCAGAAGATGTCCTCAATTCCATAGCCCTTCCACTTGACTTTGAACTGAAGCTTGTTTCTAAAGAGTTGGCTGTCTAAAATTCATTTCACTTCATACTTTTCTTAGTTGTTTACCAGAACTGAAGGTGGAGGTGGCTGTAGATGTTGACCTGAGATTGGATCCTCTAGAGCTGGAGAGAGCTTTACTACATTAAAGACTAGATAGAGTTGACTTATTCCATTAGGCAGCTTGAGTCAATAGGCTAGTGGGCCTATCTGCCTTACTATAGGAAAAAGTCCTAAATGACAGTGAGAGAGCTTCTGAAAAGGTTGGGTAGTAGCAATGTTAGAGGCATCTGGGTAGACTCAATCTCTAGGCTTGTATTTGGGGGCTGGAATTCATCCCCAATCATAGTAGTAGGCCATGTCATCCTTTACCTTAGCTAAAGCAGCCTTGGCTTCTTCCTGGGCTGCCTTTATCCGATTTATGAACTTGTTGACAGCTTCATTCTTTAAAGGTTGTCTTTGAGGCTTGAATCTCATCTAAAGGTATCAATCAGTATCTAAAAGGAAAGGAGACATCTGGGTGGCAGCATATACATGGTTGTTGTATTGAAACTCTGCCTCTGGTAATGAGTCATCCCAGTCATCCTGTTATTCATTACAAGAAGAGCCAAAGATACTGTTCTAGCTCCTGGTTGACATGCTTAGTCTAGCTATCAGACTGAGGGTGGTAAGTAGTGAAAGGTGTGGAGTTTGACATGGAGGAGGCAATACAGTTCTCTAGTAAATTCTGCTACAAACTGAGGTCCACAGTTGGAGATGTAAGCATCTAACAACACATGAAGTTTCCAAACATGCTTCTAGTACAGATTGGCAGCACCCATGGCTGAGTAAGTAGTGTGTGTTAGAATAAAATGGGCATGCTTGCTACAGAGATCCACTACCACTATGATTGCATCTTATCCATGAGAGTCTGGTAACTCCACAATGAAGTCTACTGAGGCCATGCTTCAATGCTTAGCTAAGATAGGCAGTGGATGAAGCTATCCTATAGGAGGCTGATAATGAGGCTTAATCCAAAGGCAAAGGTTATAGGTGGAGGTATAAGAGTCAATATACTGTGACATTTGAGGCCACTAGTAATTCTGTAAGACCAGCTCCAGTGTCTTCCATCTGCCAGGATGTTCTACAACTCAAGAGTTATGATGCTGCTCCACAATTCACCTCCAGAGGTCTGGCAGATTGAGAACATAAATGTGTCCCCAGAAGGTGAGAAGACCATTCTTCAAAGACCACTCATTAATGCAGACAGACTTCACTCCAGTTTTCTCTTGAGTATACAAGGCTATGGCAGCCTTAGCTACCAAATCTTCTTGAGTGCCCTCCTGGTTACCTTGCTGGATGTCTCAAAGAATGCTCACTTCTTCTCCCTAACCAACCACACCTTCTAAAGCATGGATAGCAAATAGTTCTAGCTTTAGGAGTATAATATTGTCATTGTCACTAGCTCCTGAACCATAATTAGCTTGCTTAAAGAGTGCATCTAGTTTGCCCATGCTTTGTCCAGATTTGTGATGCAGGAAGAAGTCAAAGTTGGCCAGATACAAGGACCATCAAGCCTGTTGGTGGTTAAGTTTCTTGGCCATCTGAAAGTATTCTAAGTTTTTGTGATCAGTTTACACCTTGAATTTATGCTTGGCATCCTCAAGGAAATGTTGCCACTCCTCAAATGACTGAATGATAGCCAGCATCTCCTTGTTATGGATCTCATAGTTCCACTCCACAGCATTAAGACTCTTGGAGTAGAAGACTATAGGATGCCACTTACTATCCTCCCTTGACTGCTGAGAGAAAATGGCTCCAGTAACAAAATCTGAGCTATTGGCTTCAATGCAAAAGGGAAAGTCATCATTTAGAAATAGAAGGACAGGCTTTGAAGTGACTGCCTGTTTAAGGGCATCAAAGGCCATCTGCTGTGCTGCATCTCAGTGGTGAGATCAAAGAGAGGCTGGGCATGGTGTGAGAAATTCTGAATAAACCTCTAGTAGAAGTTGGTAAAACTCAGAAAGGCCTGAACCTCCTTTTTATTCTTAGGCTCTGGCCACTTTGCCACACCAACCACCTTAACTGGGTCCATCTCAGCCATTTTATGAGAAATGATCAGTCCAAGATATTCTACCTTAGTCTGCTCAAACTCACATTTTTCTAGCTTAAAATAGAGCTGGTGTTGGTGAAGATGTTTCAGCATGATGCATGTAATCCAACGATGCTCCTCTAGAGTCTTAGTATAAATGAGAATATTGTCAAGATATATATATACCACACCTTTCACTATGAGGTCTCAGAAAATGTCATTCATTATGGTTTGGAAAGTGGCAGGGCTATTAGTGAGGCCAAAGAACATTACTAGAAGTTCAAAGAGTCCATGATTTATTTGGAATGCTGCCTTTCACTCATCACCTTCTTTGATGTGCATGTTATTATAGCCTCAGTGGACATCCAACTTGGTAAAGTAGCATGCACCTTGGAGGTTGTTGACAAGCTCTGAAATGAGTGGTAAAGAGTAGCAATTCTTCACAGTCATCACATTCAAGACTCAATAGTCCTGAACTAGATGTAGAGATCCATCCTTCTTCTTAATGAAGAAGACAGAAGAGGCCATTGGAGACTTTGAGAGATGGATATGACCCCATACTCACACCATTTGAATGTGCAAGTATGTATTTACTAACATAGCCTTTGTTGAGATGGAGGAGCCAACATCAGATCAAACCATTGACCCTTTATTGACCATGTTTCCTCTATATGATTACATGGGATTCCTGCCTTATATGGAACTATCTGGCACAAATCATGAGCCTGCACATAAGGATAATCTCTTCAATTATAATATAGATGATGCAATGGCCAATTCATTCTAAGAGTCAGAGGACTCTTCTATCACTCCTATATCAGACTTGCTAATGGCTTGACCATTGCAAATAGCTGAGGTCATCTTATAGTCTAATTAAGGAATGTGTAGCAGAGTATTGTACTTTATGTAAATATATTTACATAATTAATTGTAGTTATTTTATTGTTTAATATATTTAATTATTTAATTATAAATTATAGTACTTAACTACTTTATAAGCAGCTTATTCTTTTGTGTAAATACATTGACAATAAATTGAGACTAGTCTAATTTAGTGAGTCTGCTTCATTACAGCTAAGCATAATAAGACTTTAACAAAGTTTATTAAAGATACTGTGCATAAATAAAATATAGCAGTTAGGTGCTAAACTAATTGCAGGGAAGTCTAGACAGGTTTTTAGTAAGTGCTGAGTTGATTGATGGCAGTAGTGATGCAGTCATTAATAGCCATTAATAATAGAAGCAGAAAAGCTTGGCACATACAAATAATTCATTGTATTGCAGTGCTATTAAATAGTGCTTGCCATCAGTGGTTCTGCTAATAGCAGGAGGGTGATTCTTTAGTGCTGCTTAAGTAAGTTGCTGTGCTAGAGAAGTAGTGCTGCTTAAATAAGGCACTAAGCTGACAGTAACTCTAATGGCTTATTAATAGAGTTGTATAAAATGTAAAAGTAAAAAGGATGAGGTCTATAATTGACCTTAGTAGGCATAATTAAAAAATAAGTATAAATATAAATTTTGGCCACAGCAACAAGCTATAAGCAGAGAGCACTGAAGTGAACAGAAGCTGAGAAAATGCAGAAAGTTATGTAGACCATTGTAAATCAAAGCATACATTGACCTTTATAAGGTCTGAACTTATTAGCTAAGTCCATGCATATGAATTACTACCAAGTGCTGCTATTTATTTGTTGTTATTATCTACTTTACACTAGCTTTTATACTATAAGACTATAATTGCTATTATATATTAGTACTCCACTACTATACTTAATGACCATTCAAATTGTTAGTCCATCATTCCACAAAATTTAATTGCTAAGTTTTGAGAATAGTAGCACAACTTACTACTCCCTTAGCACCTTCCAAGAATATTTTTTGCATACTTGCCTGATTTTCTCTCAATCATTCTTCTTCTTCTTCTAACTCATCTGTTCCATTCTATCCCATTAATTACTTCTGCCTTGTCTTGCTACATATATTAGATTTGTCACTAGCCTGCTGCTCTCATGTCTTGTCTTTTTTTATTAAATTTGTTATTTCATTGTTTTCCCTTTACAAAGAAGTTGCTATGTTGTAGTATTAGAAATTGTCTCCAAATGGTAAATTACACACCACAGACAATGGTTTAAAAAAGTGGTGCTAGAGGTCCCACATGTATTATAATGATTTGCTTCTACTTTCTTGGTTCTCCATATTTGGATTAGCTCAGCATCAATTGAAGCTTGTCAATTCTCTTTTTCTACAATAGTGTCAGATTCACAGAGAGTTCTCATTGCTTGAATTCCAACAGGTCTTGGTTGAGTAAGCATGTTGAAATTAGATATGATTGCTAAACTCTCATTGCTTTATCCTGTGTTGACAGCAAATTCATCAACATGCACTATTACATGTTTACTTACAATAATAATAATATTATTATTATTATTTATTTATTCATTATTGTACACTTGAGGTTACCTTATATAACTTCAATTTATTCTCTTTATACACCACTATAGATAGAACTTATACAGTGGTTCTAATTTATGAAGTGCATACTAAGAGATCTCATTACACATATTACACCTTCTGCCTTTCAATCATTTTTTTTCTTTTTTTAACCCATATGTTACATTCCATCCCATTAATTGCTTCTAAATTGTTGTGCTATGCATGTCAGAGTTCATTGCTACCTTGAGCTATTATAACTTGACTTTTTCATTCAATTTCTGAGAAATATTATTCTGCCTTTATAGAAAAGTTGCTAAATTATGGTGCTAGAAGTGTCCTGCAGTTGTTTAATCATGCATCACAGTCAGTTGTGTTAAGAGAGTGGCACTAGAGGTTTTAGGCATGTTACAATATCTAGCTTTTCTTCCTTGAATCCTTTATGTTTGAATTAGCTCAGTGCTCATAGAAGCTTATTGATTCTCTTTTACTGTGCTAGTTTTAGATCCTAGTGGCTTTTTGTTGCTTGAGTTCCCACAGTGTATAGTTATATAAGCACATTAAAATAAGATGAAATTGCTAAGCTTTCATTGTTCTATCCTGTGTTGACAGCAAACTCATCACTGTAATAGCTTCTCTATAGCAAGGAGGCAAATTAGCAAGAATTAACAGAAATGTATTCTAACTAAGCCACTCTTCCTTAATACACATTGTTGCTGCTTTTTAAGGCAGAAATCAAAGGTTTCTTTGCTCAAAACTTCAAACACAATATATAAGGAGTTTAAATTAAGCTGCAATTGGGTGAGTAGGCTATAGCAGTATCATTGAAGCCTTTTGCACTAGGTTTGATGAATTGAGCAGGTGTGGTGGTACTTTGTCACTTACCAAACATGTTACTCAAAGAAACTTTTTCCCAACTCTGCAAGACAGTGAATGACAAAATTTGTTGTATGCTTCTGGTGCTGACTCATCATATAGACCCAATTCTCAGGTCATGTTAGGTCTTGCTAATTTGAAAGCTTATTATGCTGAGCAGAAACTTACTAGTTGGGTTTTAAAATTAGAAACATAGCACTAAGGAAGTGTGGAAACAAAGTTAGAAACTAGTAGCTAATAAAGAGAAACTGGAATAGATGAAATAACAGAGAAAGAAAGAATAATTAGAATAGAGTAGTAAAGAGATTTGAAAAATAGTGAAATAAGAAAACAAAAGTTGAGTAGAGCAAAACAGCAGAGGAATAGAGATGGAGATGAGATAAGATGAGGTAGGAAAAGAGATAAGTAAATGAGAGAAGAGAGTAGTAGATTGAAGGAAAAAGTGCAAGTTAGGAAGGAGTTAATATCAGGGGACCAGTTTCCAGACCATGTCCAATCCTATTCTGAGCTTAGTCCAATGATATGCCTATTCCTAACAGATCTGACTGGCCACTTAGCCCACCCTTTCCCCTTCCATCTCTTAGTAATCAGCCTTGATGAGTCATATGCATGGACTTTACTCAGCATCAATCATTGTTAGTCATACTCCATTACATACCAGGGCCTGATTAGTAAACAGTATTAGTAATAACACAGCCACTGATGTAGTATATATAGGCAGCCTGTGGATAGAATATCTCCAGGCTAAACAATAACAGTGTTCTTCTGGCCTATCCACTGAACCAATTGTAAGCTTTCCTAGCAATATCTAACCCTCTGTTAGCCTTGCTTGTTTCTTGCCTGATTCTTGCCCACTCTCACACTTGCTTGACTCTTGCTTGTCACTCACACTATTGGCTCTGTGGAAGGAGTTCCACAGATGTCAAATGTTCTCCTTACAGGTTGTTCAGCCTCCTACACTGTCTGCCCTCTTAGCCCATAGTATCCAACATATTTCCTATCATGTCTTCTGACTCTCAGTCTCCCTCTACCCCCACAAATCATACCCCTACAGTGGCTCCCTCTGCTCACCCTTCCAACCTGGCCACTGGTACACCTCCTATTTCTGGGACAGGCCCTGTCTTGATGCCTCACTGGACCACTGACTGGTATTCTCTAATGCAGCAGATGCAGCTAACACTTGCCACCCTTGAATGCAGACTAGCTGCTCTAGAGAGTGGACATATCATTGCTGCTGCCACCCAAACTGCTTCCAAGCATAGTAATACTCCAGTTGCTCATTGTTCTGCTCCTCCTGGCTGCCTTAAGCCCTCTGAGTCTGCTCAAACTCCTATTGTACCCCCCTCTCACATTTTTTGATGGGCAGCACACTCTACTTCTAATACTCCCCTGGCTGTCCCCCTTGCTCAGGATCTCCCTCTTACCAATGGTAAAGTCCCTCATTTTGAATATGCCCTTGAGCTCCCTGACTCTCTTGTAGCACATATCATTAAATATCAGGGGTGGGGCCTTAAACAAGCCCATGACCTGTCTGGCTCTTGGCTGGCCACCTTCTTAGTTGGTTTGGCTGGTGGTGAAGGCTGACATTTTGTCACTATCCAGGGCACTAACTAGCAGATTGGTGAAGCCCTTGTGGTCTTTGAAAAGTGCATTGCTAAGAAGTGTGTGTATACACTGCAGAAGTAGCAATCTGGCAATGCTGTGCTGGCAGTTGCTATGCCAGCCCCATTTAGGAAATCCACATCACTTACTTTGACACTCTCTACCCAGTCTGCACTACCTCCTCCTTCTAGAGCTCCTGTGCATGACCCTATGCTAGACTTTTCTAATCCTCTTGATTGGGATACTCCACCTTCTGTACCAACTCCAGCTGTATCTTTACTACCTGCTAGCTTGCCTATGGCTCTCTCTACTCTGACTCCAGCTCTGTCATTCCCAATGGTTATCAACTATGCTCATGGGCATTATGCTTGGGGCACTTCTGGGGCACCTCCACATGGCACTAATACTGCTCAATGCTCTTGCCTGACTTGGAGAAGATGAATACTATTCATTGAGGTGACAAACCTAGAGGAGGGGCTGATGTCAGGCTAGAAGAGTGGCTAATGTCAGGAAACCAGTTTCCAGACTGTGTCCAACCCTATTCTGAGCTTAGTCCAATGATATGCCTACTCCTAGCAGATCTGACTGGCCACTCAGCCCACCCTTTCCCCTTCCATCTCTTAGTAGTCAGCCTTGATGAGTCATATGCATGGACCTTACTCAGCATCAATCATTGTTAGTCATACTCCATTACATACCAGGGCCTGATTAGTAAACAGTATTAGTAATAACACAGCCACTGATGTAGTATATATAGGCAGCCTGTGGATAGAATATCCCCAGGCTGAACAATAACAGTGTTCTTTTGGCCTATCCACTGAACCAACCATAAGCTTCCTTAGTGATGTCCAACCTTCTATTAGCCTTGCTTGTCCCTTGCCTGACTCTTGCCCACCCTCATGCTTGCTCAACTCTCACTTGTCACTTGCACTGTTGGCTCTGTGGAAGGAGTTTTGCAAATGTCAAGTGTTTCCCTTACAGTCAGGATATAAAAGAAATTAAAATAGGAGAAGATGGAGAAAGAAGGAAGTTGAGACAGAATTAGAAATTGAGTTGAGACAGAAGTAAATAAAGTTAAGACAGAGTGTAACAGTAGTTACAGTCTATAAATTCTGTCTACAGTGGTGGACAATATATTGGGGTATATATGTTACTTCTACATAAAACTGACTGAAAGCATAGAATTGATTATTCTGCATTAGTAGTGATGCATCTGGAATAACTATGCATTTGCTCAATATGTGTGTCATTAGCAAGTGGGAGTATTTGAGGGACTTCTGATGCCTCAATAGAAATAGTACTAGATATTAGTACCTTATCAATAAGGGAGTTTTTGGTGGACTCCTCCTCATTATTGGATTAAAGCATAAAAGATGGATCAAGTCTCTCAGGATGGAAGAACACTACCTTGAGAGGTGTTGCCTTTGCAGCATGAATTTTTGTGTCAGGTTCCGCTGATTCGGGGGCTTTCCGGGAAAGCAATGCCCTTACAAGGCAGACTTGATCTACGGATGCTCGGGTGTCTGGAACTTCCGGGGTTAAGGCTCCGGGGTTCAAGACGCGAACAGGGGGTTGGTTCTGGGGAAATGGAACTTGACCCGGGGGTTTTCGGGGTTTTGTTGGGAGTTGGCGGGGGTCGAGTCGGAACCGGAGGTTCTAAGACGAGACCCGGTTAGTAAATTTAGAGTCGCGAAGTGCGTACCAAACTCAAAGCACGCGATTATTCCGGCGTGCCAGTCGAAAGCGTGCCAGTCAGTGCGTACCAGTCAAACAAAGGGCACGCAACAATTTAGGTAATATCAAGACTAACAAATACAGCGGTGAACTACGCTATAAGTACTACGGGGTCGGTCTCGGAGTTCCGGGGTGTCTGGGATGGCTTCCGGAAGGTATTGAGTAGCGGGCCGGGACTGTATACTGGGATCGCGCATGAGGGATGCGCGATCAATTGGCGCGGGGGAATCGTGATGCGTGATGGCCGGGAGCGGGTAGCGTGATCCGGCGGTTGATGGCGGTCGACCCCGGGGTCCGTGAAGCGGGGTTCCCGGGGGGTTGGCTGATGTCGGTTGTGATGCGAGTTCGTGGCGGTGTCGGTAGTTGCGGGGGCGGGGCGTGTTGTGGAGAGGGTCCCGGGTGAGGTCCCGGGGTTGTTCCGGGGGATTCCGGAAGGGGTCGTGACATTTTGCCTCAGGTTGCTTAACAATGTATCTGAACCTGGGGGGCTCACTCTGTTGAGCAGGAACCTACTAGTTTGGCTTTGGTATTAAAAATATACATGATAAGGAGCTATCAAAGGAATAGTGCCAGAGGAGTGAGAGGTGGGAAAAGGGAAAAAACCAGTAAATAGAACAGAAAGCAGAGCAAATAAGGAAGAGAAACAAGAGGAAAAAAGTAAGTAGAGGAAAAATACAATAGATAAACATATGAATAGAGAGATCAGATATAGATGATGGGAAGTTAGAAAAGACAAAGAAAAGAGATTAGAGATAATGTAACTAGAAATGGAATGATAGATATGTAGATGAAGGAGAATGAAAGAGAGAGAGGAGGAAACAACAGGAAATAGTCAAGATATGAAAAAGAGATAAAGGAATAAAGCAGAACAGAGTTGAGATGGAGTGGAAGAGTTGAAATAGAGTAGAAGAGTTGAGATGGAGTTAGAATGACCTGAGATGGAATTGAGCAGAGAGTAAAAGACAAGCAAAACTGGTTGTGTAATTTAGGAGACAAAATTGAGTAAAACAAAACCAAAACTGATCAGGAAAGAGTTGGAGTTAAATCAAGTTGAGAAAGGCTGAGATAAAGCTAGATGGAGATTGGAAAGAGTAAATTGACAAGAGAGTTTAAGATGAGACAAGTTGGAGACAAGAGATGAATGAAGAATATAGTAGCAAAGAAAAATAAAGCAAGAAACAGAAATAGATCTGACCAAAGACTGGTAAAACTAGATAAGGAAAATTGAGGGAAATGTAACATAAATAACAATAGTACTGGTAATGATAATATTCAGACTAGCTACTAACTATAGAGAGGCTCTTCCTATGTACTCAAAGAGTGTTTTAGGCAGCAGAAGCAATTGTGTGGCAGTGATATCATGCAACAGCAGAATCCTGTGAAGTAATTATTTGGAGCAACATACAAGGATGCTGGGAGTGATCATCCAGGAGTGGAGGCATTGTAGCATAGAGAATTGGGGTTGCCCCAAAAGTACATTGAGGAAAGGCTGCATCAAGATTACTCAGTAATCTCAGTGATGGCATTATTTGGGTCAGTGATGTCAAAGATTGGATTGAGGAAAAAGACAGGGAATGGTGGAGGCCTATCTTAGAGAACAGAATGAGTTGTGACAATTTCATGATTACTGTCATCTACTTTGATGTGCAAAACCAACACACATAAATTGAAGGCAGGCACCACCTATTTTGTCAGCTATCACTGGTACATGATGTTGAAAAATAATTGGAGTGGAGCAAAAACTTGAAGACAAGTACCAGCTATATTGTCAGCTATTATATATATACATCACATAAACATGCAGGTCACATGGGAACATAATTTGAAGACAAATTTTGATGAGTGTAAAGCCTTGGCTACTTTGTAGACCTCGGAACCTCGGAATTATAATATGGTGATTGTAAGATCAAATAGTCAATCATATATAGTTTTTCCTTTTGTTTCTTCCCGCTTTTCACTGTGCCACACTCCGCACATGTTCTTCACTTCCCCCTTTGCTCAACACTTAGTAATACGGGGCCAAATTCAGAAAGTGCAAGAATCTAGTTTGCGTACATGTCTTTCGAGATAGAGCTATTATAATGAGCTATGACGCAATATACCAGCTAGATAAATAGATGATCAACTGCGAATTAGAAGAGTTGTCTCATTGGCATTGGAAGGCACAGTCGAAAATTGACCTGGAAAAAGTTGCAGTGGCGTCGCAATTGCCAGAGAAGTGTGTGATTGAACCGGATTCACATACACCTCTGTATTTGAGAGCTTTTCAAAGGGTACATCTGTCTCCATACTTTTCGGCAACACCTGTGAGCGCAAGACAGCCAGCCAAGTTTCACGTCTGACTTTCCATGCGGCAGACAGGAGGGATGCAGTGGAAAAGGCAGAAACAAAGAGTGAGAATATCTGTCATCATTCATGTCAACAAGGCTTGCAATCAGTTTTTGAAATTTGATACCTGGCCAAATGTTATTCCTGATGTATTTGTCGGGTTGGTAGAAATTGAACTTTGAATCCACATTGCGTTGGGAGCAATGACCAGTAAAATTATTTTGAGAATATGAGCTCTTGTCATAGTTGCTCGCCTGACACATGTCAACTCGTGTAAGATATAAAATCAAAAACTCTTAATTTATATCACCATGCCTACCAGATCATTGGAACAGATGGAAACACTCTGGCAGGCCAAATTGAGGTAGCTAGCCATCCAAGGAACCAAATAGGGGCAGAAAACATCCTAAGTATCATGTATTGTTTCGGAAGCGATAGTTTTGATAACTTTTCGGGAGAAGCTGCCAAGATAAATGATCCGCCTATCTCATTGGGAGTGGCTAGCACGGCTATTATGTCGAGGACTAAGGCAAAAACAATGAGGAAGAGGAAACTATCCCAAATTTGTTTAGTTCAGTCAAAAGACAATACTGGGAACTAAAACCATACAATATTCTTCGTAACGTAGTACGGAAATCATATTGGCCGGACGAATTAGCATGGTGAGGCATTTTCCAAGTGAGGACAATAACCACGAAGGCCAGTATAGTATCAAAAACCGTTGGCAAAAAAACAGAATATATGAACAAGATCTTCATGATAAATATGACCGAAGCGAAAAACGGTATGCTAGATACAGACAGTAAGTTACTAGTATCAGTAGAGGTCACGAGGTAGAAATGGGAAAACGTGCCATAGACGCTTGATAAAAATCCATATCCCCCAGTCAACGCCTTTCTTCCGGTGTTTGCACAAAGAAGTTACGAAACAGAGAAGCAGACAAGGAATAATAAGTAAGTCAGAAACGAAAAGATTAGTAATGGACAATGCAACGTTCGGGAGGGAGAAAAGTTGGAGAATGGTCAAAATCGCAAGAACTGTACTGCTGTTGGGCCTGAAGTTCAGAAAGCGTGCTAACGAAACCTCCGTCCACGTCACGATGTCTGATTGTTCCACCCTTTCGCACTCTAACATTTCACTGGAAAGTCAATGGATTGAGTCGGATGGATTACAGGACTGTATATATAAAGATATCACTTACAAAGACGGGCGACTAACTGACAAGATTTCACCCTGAGTTTTGGTTTGCCCTCCATACTGAAAGGCACGACCGAAAACAAAAAAGACGAGTGCCGCCCAACACATGCAAATGAGGAAGGGTAGCTCCCAAATTAGTCCGATCCAATCCAGGTCTTTGTAAAATGAGCATCCAGGCTGGGACCAAAGACTCGTTTTGGTGGGAACAAAACACAAGAAGATCATCACGATCTCAAACACAAAACTGATGAACGATACGATTTTCACAAAGATTATTTCCTGTGACTTTCTATCTCGCAGCAGAGAATATTTTGGATTCCACAAGGAACACAGCGTGTGGATCCAGATTGCGAAACTTGCTGGAGAAGCGATGGTGACCAGAACGAAGACACCATCATTCTGGGTGAGTTGTCTGAGGCTAACAGAAACAACTGTCGCTAGAAGCAAAGAAAAAACCATGCCGAGATGTGCGTAGAGCATCGGTCGGACAAGTTTTGGGACATAGACGAGTGCTATGACTATTGAGATGTCAATTTTCGCCCCCCCAAATGGTAGTGCCCCAATCAATGCAATGGAAACGTACCAAAGATGGTAGAAGTGATGTATACTGATTACATGGTCATTGGTGGAAGCAAGTAGGCAAGAATATCTTCTTACTTGAGACCTGTTGACCAATCCCAGTGACGTCTGCATTAGGACACGGACCGTAGGGGCAGTCGTCATCATGTGGATGCAAGCAGTATTCCTCGAAATCAGACATTGTGGGCAGAGATGAAGGCTAGATTTGAAAACATCTGTTTGCGGAGTCAGTTTATATACCTTGCAGATAGAGTTGGATTTGAAGCGCCGTTTCGGGAAATACTCAGCAGTTACACACAAAAAAGGACTAGGCGCTTAGGCAACAGCCTCAGCACAGGAATGGGTGAGATTGGAGCTGAAGTTTCACTAACTCAAGGAACAGCCTGGGCGTGGATCCGGTATGAGGTTGTGAGGCGCGCTTTATTTTGAAGAACCTCGACGTATCAGGAGCTGAAGAAAGAGCTGAGAATTTCCAATGGAGGATATGCCTCTGAGAACATGTTGATAAATGCCACTTAAGTTAGGATGAAGCGCGCACCAAGTATCGTTTTTCATACTCCGCGACAGACTCGCCGTGGGGCCCGCAGATCAGTAGGCAAGCTCTCGATAGGCAAACCGGAGCCCTCACTAAACTCAATTCGGAATGATTGAGATGCCATTTGAAACAAAAACTATGTTATAGCAAAAGTGGCACCGCACCGCCTGCTCGCGAGGCACAACACAAGTGTTTAAAGACATCATAAAAACTCTTCTGTCTGCAGTTTGTTTCTCGCGCTCGCCCAAAGGTCAGAAATCCAACGATTGCCCTTTGTAGCATTGAACGATGGAGTACAGGTGCTCTGTGCAACTACTAGTAGACAGATTGAGCAAGTAGTGAAACACGCTCAAGATGACTATGAGATCGGGATGGCGATGATTGAGTGGATTAACAAGAGAAAATGTTTCAAAAGTATCAGTTGACTGATGAAAGCTCACTTTATATAGATTGAATGATACAATCAACGACAGCGCATCGATGTTCCTCAAGGACAATCTTCACAGCCTGCTCCATGACACGATTCAAACCTTCCTTTCCACTGTCGACGGCGCCAGCGACACCAACGCTTTTGCCCCATGCCCAACCAGCGGAGGCCGCGACCGCTATCTGCGAATAGTCTGGACAGTCGGGTCCAAAACCGACGGTAAGTTTCTCCCCAGCCGCCTTACTTCCGTGGCCATCAGGGTGAACTCCAAGCATGGAGAGCTTAGGAGACTGCGGGAAACAATGAGAAAGGAATACTTGTATATCCATGACATCTCACCTTCCAACCGCCATTATTTAATATGATTGTGAGAAATGGCTAAATCCAAATGTACTCTTCACCGCCATGCATACGAGCTGAAATGACCGAGCTTACCGTCTTATACTTCCGTGCCATCCAATAGGCTGAGCTTGGAATTCCAAACATATACGAGCCATCGCCGACAATCACCACAATCAAATCATAACCTTTTCCCTCCTTTTTTTCCTTGACTTCTCCTCCAATGTGAGCGCCAACAGCAGCAGCGAGAGCCCATCCCAACGACGACCCGCCTGAACTGATCACACTACCAGACTCTTCAGGCCTCAAATGCATCCATGCCGTCTGATAATTGCTGATACTCTCGTTCAAAAACAACGTCCTCAGAGCATGCCCTTGACTTGATCTTGCACATTGGATCACCTTCCGAAGTACTCCAATGATATTGGGGACGGTAATTGATGCTCCCGGCACACCACTCGCACTGGTGGCTTGAGGATACTCTGCCTCTGCTTCATTCAACGACCGTATCATCTCCTCATGACGAACCTTCAATGATCTGCCGCGCATTACCACGTCCTTGGTGACCATCGTATCATCCAACGACCTTCCCTGCCTATCACCCCTCTTCACGGCTTCCATAATCTGCTCGAGTGCCTGCTCTGCATCCGCACGACACACCATCTCCGCAGCAACGTGCCAGAATCCAATGTTCATTGTCGTCTTGAGCGGGTCGCCCCCATCGAGCACGAATACGCGCGCATGGGACGACGGGGCGTTGTTTGCTGGAATCCATGGGAGGTCGCAGTCAATGACGAGAATGGTATCTGCCGCTGGAAGGTGTGGGGTGTGCATGCCAGGACCGAGGAAGGAAACACCCGCGAAGAATGGGTGCGAGAATGGGAAGTTGACGGTGCTTGGGCACGCTGAGACGACGGGTATGGAGAGGAGTGTGGAAAGGGTTACGAGCGCGGGGACGGCGTTCTGATTACGTCCAAGGAAAGATGTGATAATGAGAGGGTATTTGGAGGTAAGAAGGGCAGATGCGATATGTGATGCGGCTGGGGATAAGCCAAGGTGGGCCTGCCGTGCTGGGCTTGGAAATTAAATTGACTGACCTGTTACAGATAAGCCATTTGGTTCTATCGCAGGCCAAAGCTGGAGATCGAGGGGTTTTAAAGGTTTGGCAACTTCTTGTTCCATGACCTCCCGGCGAGCCCAAAGATATACAGGTCCCTTCGGATCGCTGGTCGCACTATCAGACGAGACAATTAGAATCTCACTCAAGAGGTACGAAGGAGACTTACACTTGTAGGGCTCTGCCGATATACTGCGGTACAGTGGAGCCACTGGGAAGTTGGGCTGCGTACCGCATGTATTGACGAATTATGGCAGACTGATCGGGTATGTCTTCTCTCATTGAAGAGGAAAGACTCGCATTCGAAGAAATCAATACCTTGCAGCCACATGATCCATTCATTTCTCCCTCCCCTCAGCTCCTTACTAGTGCTGAACGGAGTGGCTCCTGCGTAGATTAAAACAGGTGTCCTGCCACGATCAACGTTATGGATTGCTCCTGCGAGCGCCTAGACAACATTAAGCGTCCATCTATTTTTGATCGACGAAATCAACCGGAACACTAACTTGTGTCCCGACATCTACATGCACTATTACAGCAGCAGGCTTCCCCGTGACCTGTGCATATCCTTGCGCAGCACTCAGTGCAACCATTTCATTAGGGCACGTTACGATCTCTGGTTTGGTTTTTCCATCACCTTCGATACGTTGTCGCTCTAGGTCCTCCAGAAGTGCAGGGTGATCCGAACCCCAGTTTACGAAGGCATGTGTTATCCCAGCATCTGCTAAAGACTTCAAAAATATTGAGGAAGTGGTATACATATTGTAGTGAGAATGGAGGGTAGATACCTGGGAAATTACATAGTGGCTTTATGTTTGGGTCATTTGTGGCCATCCAAATACATGATCACCTGGTATGTAGTTGGCCTTCGTGGACTGACATAAGCGGGTCATTTTAGAAGTATCCCCATAAATAATGTCCGGAGCAGAAAGTAATGCACTGAATTTGGAAGATCCACATGTGAAGATCGCTGAGAACTTGTAGCAATTACTAGAATTATGAGAAAGGAGGGTACTTAGTAGTTTACTCACAACTATGTACTATTGACGTAGATCGCATTAGACTTAGATTTGGGAGTTGTTTCTGCCCTGACAGCCGCTTGACCGCGTTGAAGAAGTGATCAAAAGTGTATTTACCTCGTCTTCAGATGTAAAAAAGTCTCGTGTTAGTTGAAGATTGGTCCACTATGTAAGCAGGGAGAATGACTTGAAGATGAATACCCAGAGGAACAAGTGTGTCGTTCAGATCTGGAGCAGGGAGAATATTCTGGTCCTGCCCAAACGCGAGAATGCCTGCCCTAAGCTTCACATGACCTTCAGTTGCCGTAACGTGTCAGTGACGCGTTGCGTTCCTCTGTATTTGCATTTTCATTGCATATCAACAGCAGTCAATAAAATACAAGTGATTTGGCCCTGTTGGCGTGTACAGTTTGATATTGAGGCTGTCCTAAAGGCTGTCCTCGCATCATTGATGTGATGAGCTCGCTGGTGATGACGTGTGTTCACGTACACCTGTTGCTCGAGCTTTGAAATCTTTTTACTGCTCAAGCTGCAATCTGCATTCAGGTCGAAAGTAATTGATGACGTAAGGCAGGATCAGTTCGTAGCCGAACATTCCTTCATTCATGACTCACTGTGGTTCGTTGCCAGCGAGTGTTTCAAGTCATTGTCCCATTGATCATCTTGTATACAACTTCTATCACAGTCTGTGGCTTGGGAAATTTGACTTTGTATAGACTTCATCTTATTTTCGGACAGGTATGACGTGAAACACCGCCCATCTTCCTGAGCGTCCACTGTTGCCCATAAATCTCGCAAAACCGTCGCCGACTGATCCTCCTTTTTCTAACTATGAGTTGTTGCGCCGAGTGTGCGACCTTCGGCCTTCCCCAATGTGAGCCCATTGGGTACATCAGCACCCACGGGGCCTACTATTCTCCGTCGCCTAATATCGATGCCAAGGACGAACGGTCTGAGCGAGCAATCTTGCTTTTGACAGATGAACCCCTTGAGAACTCTCGGATCCTGGCTGATAATTTAGCCATGCGACTTGATTGTGATGTTTGGGTACCGGATTATTTCCAAGGTACGCCACACGTAAACTTGCGCTTTTGATTTCACCTGACGTTTGGTGATAGGACCACCATTGAATGTATACCCGCATCGTCGTCTGAAGCGTGCGTCAGGAGCTAATTTAGGCGCATATGAGTGGATAAGAACAAAGCTCTGCCGAATACCATTATTGATCAAAAACCGGCCCGCCGTAGTTGACGCGAGATTGTCAAAAGTACAGCTTTCAAACTTGTGTCGTTTTGAAGTTGCTTATTGAACGCTGCTCAGTTCATTAAAGCACTCCAAGACGAGAAAGATTATATGAAGATCGGTGCTGTTGGGTAAGTCACTGACTGAGATAAGTCTTTACACAAACGCTCATCCTCTCAACATGCGCTAGATACTGTTCAGGTGGTTCCACGGCTATACGATTAGCGTCCACGGATTGGATCCAAAGTGTTGTCGTGTGCCATCCCCGGAACTTCAAATTACCGGAGGTTCAAGCGATAAAGGTTTGTCTACTCAGCATCATGATCATGATGACTTTCAGATCTCCAACGATACTGTCAGATTCCCTCTGCATGGATATGTGCCGAAGGTATGCGTTCACCTCCGAATCAGTCGCATACAAGCTTTACGTCTCCCAGACGACAAGTTCTTCTCCCGGTCTCTTCGGCGAAAAACTGAGGCAACAATACGACATATCAAAAACGTCGAATACGAATTTAGGGACTACACAGGTTGGTGATTCTTGACTGCTCGATGGATCTTTCCTTAGATTGATGTTGCCACCTCTTAGGAACTTCACATGGATTCGCCTGTAATCCGAACTTAATGGTGACAGAGATGAAAGAAGCTTACGAAGCGGCCTTCGAACAAACTGTTCGATGGTTTTTAAAGACTTTGCCAGTTTAATCTACATGATACTGAATACGATATAGATGAAGTTACCTCACTTTTGTTACGAGGCCTACGACAATTACAGTTTTTAACGCATTTTCATACACAGTGTCTCTTGCATTTGCACGGATATAGTCAATCTGACGTTTTCAAAGACTTCCTAGCGCATTGCCATAGTGATATGGGTGTAGCTGCGAGTCTCAAACTGTGATCACCTTCTTGGAGCTGAAGGGGTACTTGGACACCTTCATTTGGACAATGATAACATGCCCTCAGTCCAGATCATTGCAACCTACTTGCTTGCACTATCTACTTCTTCGTTACGCAAATACTACAGCCCAAGCAACTTCACTCTCGAATATCTTGATCCTCTCTAGAAGGATCTTGTCCGTCCTTGCAATTGATAGACTGTTGCGAATGCGGGCGTTCTCTCTCTTACTGGGAAGCGATAAGCCTCGTTGCAAGTTCATGTTCTGTAGCTTTTAAGAATCGATTTGTTGGATATCTATTGGAATGGTCCGCGTACGACCGGACGGCATACTCATACACCAGAGTTTGTGTATACTAGGTATGCCTCGGACGTCTCCACCATTGTACGGGGACAGACACTCGTGGAAAACCCTTTATGAAGCAATCTCCACCAGTTCCCCTTCAAGACATACAACTTGTAAGGTATCATAATATCAATAGTCGTGCAGTAACTGAGCCATCTCACACGCTCTGAATGACAACACCGATGCTCAACTGAGACTTCTCCGAGCGAATCTATTAATCATGATACATTCCCTTATACGGGCTGACAATTTTGATGAGGACAACACAGCCGAACACCATGGACAGTATCGTGATGCTTCTGGCTCAAGCCAAGTCAACCATCAAGTTCGATGTATAAGGAAGTGACCGAATAACAAGTTATAGTTGACATGGAAGTCAAAGGCTCCAAACTAGGCAGTACAAGTTCACAACTCTGATTGCGCACGAAAGAGCACTTGAACGGGTTGCATTGACGCATCATGAAATAGGAAAACGATCTTAGACAATAAATTAGACCAGAATGGTTACTTATATATCACGTCCAATGAACCAATATGGACTTGATAATGGCAAGGAGAATGTCTAAGAGGAGGGTCTAGATGGCATAATCTTTCAGAGACGACTTACAACAGTCTTCAGGACCCGTATTCCTGGAACATCATTACAAAGTCCCAATTAATGATATTCACTACAAGTTCTAATTTCTGTCAGAACTTCGAGTCAGTCATAAACCCAAGTGTCGAAATATGAATATACCACTCGCACCATCAGATTGTAAAGATTTGCCGATAGGGATCATAGAATACATCGCGATGAGCATCATACAGAGTGTTTTATGCGTCATACTGTCCTTCCTTGTGATTTTTCTGCCCAATCACTGAACTTTTGGAGGACAACAGGCGTTATCTGACGCTTCATAACCTTTGCAGCACTATAGAAGGCGTTGTGTGGTACCTGCCTCAAACGTAGGCCGAAAGCTAAAAACTGCATTCGCTGACACTTACATAAGGAGCGTTGATGTCTTGTTGCATTGTCAGAATTGCGGCCTCCTGACAGAGGGCGGTTATTTCCGCGCCGGAACATCCTTCAGTCTAGTTCACAATATGAGTGAGCAAGCATCAACATGGCGTGGTCAGTAATCCTCACCAGATGTGCCAGCAACTCCAAATCAATACCCGGTTCAACTGTCATCGACTTCATCCTGATCTCGAGAATCTCCACCCTAGCTACATGATCAGGTGGACCAACATACAGAAGTCGATCGAGACGTCCAGGTCGCATGAGAGCGGAGTCCTAACCTTATTGTCAGCCCGAGTATCTGGACACAAAAAGACCTGAGAAAAACAGACAATGGATTCTGGTCGGTTGGTAGCAGCGACAACTGTAACCCCAACGAGCTCCTGAACGCCGTCCATCTCATTCAAAAGACTGGTAAGCACGCCCTCATGGGAATTCCCTGTATCTCCTCCATCAGAGCTTCGTGATGTCGCGAGAGCATCAATCTCGTCCTAGATTCATTCAGTACATAAACAGACATAATCCGGTGGTATTGTCTTACGAAGAATATTATTGAGGGAGAAGCCGCACGAGCTTTCCGGAAGATCTCTCTTACCGCACGCTCTGATTCACCCACGAATTTATTCAACAGCTGTGAAAGGAATTATAAATAACGATGATACGAGATGAAGCAAGAAGCACTCGCTTCTGGTCCTTTGACAGCCACGAAGTTAACCCCGCTCTCACATGCACAGGCTCTGGCCAAAACCGTCTTGCTGCACCCCGGAGGTCCGTATAATAGGACACCCTTGGGGGGACGAACTCCGAGCCGTGTGAAGGCTTCAGGATGTAGCAATGGCCATTCCACAGCTTCACGTAACTTTTGGATCACGAGGGCTTGTCCACCGATATCAGAGTACCGTACTTTTGGGGCTTCTATGAACAAAGATCGCATTGCAGAAGGACGGACGGCTGGCATGGAGGCGACCAAGTCCTCAAGGGTCAGTTTTAGTTGCAAGGGTGTGACACTAGGATTTGCCTGGCCTTCAGGACTAGCGAGCCAGCGTTTGATGGCGATAGTACCTGCTTCTCGTACGACAGCACTAAGATCAGCACCGACATAGCCATGGGCCTTAGACGAAAATGCCTGCAGATCTTGTTGTGAAATCGAGTGAGGGGTATTTGCTAGCAACACATTAAGGATAGAAAGTCGCGCTTCGGCGTCAGGTACCCCTGGAGTATGTCAACAAAGGAATCGACGACACGGCTTAGTTGGATACTCACCTATCTCAATCTCCCGATCAAATCTTCCTGGACGACGCAAAGCAGGGTCAATTGCGTTTGGGCGATTTGTTGTCCCAATTACGACGACTCGTCTAAGCCCATCACCGTCTTCTTCCATGCCGTCTAGTATTGTTAGAAGTGTCGCCACAACCCGTTTCTCCACTTCCCCACCCGCACCCTCTTCGCGCCTCGGCACAAGTGCGTCAATCTCATCTAGAACGACGATGCAAGGGCTTCTTTCGTGTGCGTCGCGGAACACGTCGCGTAATTTTGACTCGGTCTCACCATGGTACGCAGACGAAAGTTCAGGTCCGTTAATAACAAGGACAGAAGACTTTGTGGACGACGCAATAGCGCGTGCTAGATGTGTTTTACCAGTACCTGGTGGCCCATGTAGAAGAATACCCCGTGGTGGTTTCAGACCTAATTGTGTTATCTGTGATATGAGCCCATCACAAAATTAACAGCAAAAAGACGTGATATTGACCAAAGTAACGGAAGAGTTCCGGGCGAGTAAGTGGTATCTCCAGGAGGTCACGGATTTGTTGGATTTGTTTCTCAAGTCCACCGACTGATGCGTACGCATTATTAGTGGAAGTGTGTGACAAGACTTCGACTTCTTGCTAGAGGCAATGATTTGAGTCATCAAAATTAAATTCCAAATGTAATACTACCTTGTGAGGTGACGCGTTATGTGTATCACTCCCATAGATCGAGACATCTGTATCCCAACCAACGGACCAAAATCTAGGCTGTGAATCTATAGAAAGAGACTCTAGGTCATGTGTAAGGTCTCCATCACATTCTCGCTTAGATCTATCGGCAGAGATTGAAACGACTGAAAATTGACGCTGCCGATTTTCATAAGTGACTTCTATTATTTGCGTGCTTATGATATACTTGAGATCTACTGCAGGAAGAAAACCCATGAATCAGTACCGGCAAAGGTCTGCTCCGGCAGATCGCACCTAGACTCTCACGGAGCAACAGGTTAAGCCAATCTCGCTTAGTTCCAGATTCCTGTTTTGTGACGTCTCTAGGTAGAGCAGAAACTTCTCTTAAGCTTATGATACCTGCTTCTTGCAGATTTCGAAGAGAGGGGAGACCAGGTGACACCTTAAGGGACGTTGCGCCTGACAAAGCGTGTATCTGCACTTGGTCGCCAGTTCGAAGCCGGGCCGTCAGTCGGAGAGAGGTAGGAACCAAAACGGCTAGAACGTCATGAGGAATAGGAAGACAGCAAAAATCAACGTGTTGACCTACAATCCTGAGACACTTCAATGGAAGGCCACGCGATTCCGACAGCGAGACCCTTATCAATGGGGGTTTAGCGACAAATTGAGACGGTCATTTTTTGTTGTATACCTTTCGTGAGTTAAAACTAACCCCGTTAACTAGAGCCACAATATCTCCGGTACAGATTTTGGTGGCCTTCAGGATATCAGCATGAAAGATAACACGCCTTGCGGCACGAGATAGCTCTTCTGAAGAGTCATAGGACTCGACAGTAAATGTCTTCGATGAGATGGAAGCCATGCCTATCGAAAGGTGTCGTATTGCAACGTATTACCCTGTCAGAGCTTTTCACAACTTTCCACGTCCGTCGTCAACTGAATAAGGTATATCGGCTTCCACTTCTACAAACCTGGGCAGGACTGGGAGATTTGACTGTTTCCAAATCGAATATGATATCAAGTAGAGGATATGATTTCTTCCAGAGCAGATACAACGAGGGAGTAAGATAGTATAGATCCAGAAATACTTCTGCGGAAAACACGATTTTTGATGAGCTCGTTTCTCAAAAGGAAATGTCACGCGTGACCAGCAAACTCCGCAACGTGTCGCGTTGATCACCTATTATTGTGTTATCCACGGATGCAAGCTGGCTGGCTAGTCAGGCTGCTCCTGGGGTTTTCTCTGCTTGTTTCGGTGCTTGGAACAGAACAATTTGATGAGGAACTGACTATCAAATCCTTGCGGGATGGCAAAGTTGCCTCCAAATTCTCCTTCACAACTATCTTGAAAGGGGTGTCACCCAGGGACCCTCGAAGCCTAGGTACAGATGATGTTTGTAGGTCTTGTATTGAGTCGTTATTTTCAAACGTTCATATTTACTATCTGTAGCTCAACATTTTACTGTATTTCCACTAGCTCTTGGTCAAATTCTTCGAGAATACGCCGTGACCGAATTACACCTATCTTTAAACGCCGGAAGATGGAACTACGATCGTTGGGGGTATCCTGAAGAATCTGGTGTTGGAACTGGTGCGGAACTATGGACGTGGATGGGAGATAGTGCTCAGTCAAGGTCTGCTCGCGACTGGTTATCTCATGGAATTTACTTACCACATGTGAAGTATTGATGAACGTTGGAGAGGCCTTCGGAATGCATTAGCTGGTCTCTTCTGCGCCTCACTCGGCTCTCTTGACGAACAAAGAACTACTTCACCTGCGCGGTCATTTCTTCCAGAAGGACATCTACCAGACTGGGGAATTCCACATCAAATCCGACATGCGTTTCTGCCTTCTGAGAATGTGTGTACAGAGAACCTGACGCCATTCCTTAAACTCCTTCCGTGCAAGTCTCTGTCGGGTATAGCAAGCCTGTTAAACCCCCACCGCCTTTTTGACGCCGACTGGCATGGAATGAGTGTTCATGTGCTGTGGCGCGAGGACCAAGGCGTTGAGATTAGGCTTACGTTCCAAGCTATTTCAGATCCTGTGCGTTTGTCGTTCGGGAGGAAACAAGGTGAAATATTATGAGTATAGTATTGTCTATTGTCATTGATAATTCACTGCAGATTGGTCTTTTCAAACCTTATTTGACCGTACTATTGAAAAGGCGTGTCCTGTCGCTCACTCGAGCCGAATCGTGGTTACCTTACCCACCTCCAAAGCGTACGCCATTGAGCCTGATCCTTCTTCAGTGGTATCGGGTCTTGCCATTTTTGACATCACAGACTGTAGGTTCAAATTTCAGGTTGTCATATACCACCAACTTACCCAGGTTCCATCCAGCTATCAAACCTCTTAATGTTGGCCTTCGATTCGCAGGGGATTTCCATTATCGTGAGCGGTACATTATCTTCGTGGATACTTAAGGCTTAGATATTGTAGCCGTTGATTTCGATGTTCCTATTACATCGTTGTCTGTGCAGCGGAACTTGTACGGCTCAAGCCAGGCTCATGGCCGGCTCTCCGTTAAGTTGACCAATCATCAAGCTACACCGCTACGTATCGTGTATCTTGAGGCCATGCCCTGGCTCATCCAGTTCTTACTTCACACTCTTACAATACACGTCGACGGCATGCGTGACGGTAAGTGTTGGAAGTCGTAGTCCAATCGTTGTCTAATAGCCTAATATGCCGATTGACAGACGGCGCAATATCGGAAGTGAACTACATTCCCGCGATGCCACATACACGCCCTGCGACTTTCCAATGTGTTCTCTCAATCCCCCCTGGTGCCGTCATTCACCTAAATATGGACGTTGCCAAGTCCTTCCTTCGGTACACCGAACATCCTCCTGACGCTCAGAGAGGATGGGACTTGCCTCCTGCGGTTTTCACCCTGATCGAGGCTAACCAAACTGGCTTCCCGCCAGTGAACCGTCGATTGTATTCGTCCACCCTTCTCGTCGACCTGGCTACACCCGATTTTAGCATGCCTTATAACGTCATCATCTTCACTTGTTCACTCATTGCTTTCCTTTTCGGTAGTGTTTTCAACTTGTTGACGAGAAAGTTTGTGGTAGTTTGCATCGATCCAGACAAAAAAAAAGAATAAGCAGAAAAACCTGATTGTCCAACCCTGTGGCCAATTGATTTTTATCGTGACCATTGTTGGAAGGATAAATGGCACGTGTCTTTTTTTCTGATGGAACTTCTGACTCTGGGGTAACAAGGGTCGGACCGTTGTCACGCAATAAGTACCATTCTAGTGTCCATGACCCCATGAGATAGGAAAAAAGGCGACAGAAGTGCAGAAGTGCAGAAGTGTGCCGGTTACTCAAGGATTCAGGTGAAAAAGGACTTCTCGATGCTAAACTTCCCTTGCATTATCCTGTGCGGAAACGCCACAGCGGCTTTATGTTGATCGATGATAGTTGAAATTATGCCATGGTAACGCTTGTTTCTCGTTAGCGATGCGCAAAGATGCGCGACGGCGACCGGAATAAAGGAGAGATCTCCACGTGATGTCTATTTTGGAGTATCATTGTGCCGGACTTCCAAAGTTCCATTGTTCCATTACTTCGTGCAAAACCTGCTCAAACCTAATCTTCACGTCAAACTTCTAAAACTGGCCGAATCAAGTACATGCTGATGCCAGTCGCTATCAGTTGAATTAAGCCGCGTTATTGACGTGGGTCGAACAGTGAATTGCGCAATGCGCAATGGCTCGATCAGATTCGGAGCTGTGGGGCCTTTAAATCGGAGATATTCTATGGAAGACTTCTTTGTTATATCAAAAAGCTTGAACATCTGAGTTAAGTTTTTTTGGCGTCCCGACCTAGTAAACTACGAAGAAATAGGTTACAAGGGCCCCAATAACTGGATCGTCAGTAGAGTTCGACAACTTTGCGTTGACAGGCCGAGCGCTCGTCCGGAGTGCAGGACATTCTTGCAAACTTGATGGATATATATTTCTGGTCACATGCACGTGACATCCATCGCAACGAAGGTTAAGGGAATTATTGACACATGGTTGAGTCTCACGCAACTTCATTTGCATTTACTCTCAGAACGGATGTGGCTATGTATACTGATGTATGATGGATCTACTAGCCGTGGAGCAAAAGAGATAAATAGATCGCGAACCAAGAACTAGGGCTTTTACGATCGTTAATTCACCCCCTCCGTCCCCATTCTCAAAGAACTCCATTTCCTGATTTTGTCTCTACCTGACTATGTGCCGACGACTTGCGTGCGTACTCTGCCGCTCAAAAAGCATAGGTGCTCATCATTCTTGGCAGTCAGGGGACACGCTGGACACGCTGTGGGGTCCGTTGATTAGCATCTCTTGATCTTTTGATTCTCATTGAGCAGCTCTACTTCATCATTATCAGCACTTCCAGCGCCATATGATCGCAGCAATCATGGATTGCAACTCGTACCGCTGTTCATTAAGCCATTTCCACCCCCCTGAATGCAGGCCCCCAAATTGTCGTTGCTATAATGTTTGTCCTCTTACATCCTTCATTGTCTATAAATCTGATGCTTGGGACTGCGGGGCATAGGTGTACGGTGAACAAATCGAGCAGGATGTTGACACTGTGGATGAGTATTGTTTTCAGTGTCGATTAGCACAGGAACGTGCTGCTGGGCGCTTTGACCGCACATTCGGAACGAACAACACCTGAAAAAAGTCTTCCTCATCCGATGATGGTTGTCCAACACAACACACTCCCGATATCCTTGTACCTTATGTATATCCATATAATGTTATATAACGCGACATTCGTGCCTTGCTATGACGCATGTGTACATCGGCGTACGTTTTCTGACATGATTATTTCCCTATATTTTTCATGGGTCACGTTGGAACCGCCTCTTGAATATCTTTCGAATTCAGACATGTGATGGCCCATAAATGGTCACATTCACCAGACTGGTGACCTGCTCAAACCTGTTCGATAAGTAGATCTCAAAGGTCAGAGATGACCAGGGTAGAGAAAGTAACAACGAGCCACATTTGGTAATTTTACAGCAGCTGACTTTATGATGTCAGACCTTGAAAAGCTTGAGGTACGTACACAGCGGGTCGGCCAAGTTCACGTACAGAGGTTCCATACGTTGTGAGTAATGTGAGGTACTCCGAGGCTACATGAAGTTTGCTTACAAATGTATCAGTGTGACGTGAGGCTACCGGATATGGGCAGAGTCACGGCACACGGTTCAGAGTCTCTCGCGGTGTGAA
>QLON01001764.1:0-16251 GCA_003313675.1 Termitomyces heimii | reverse complement strand
TTGCTGGAACTAGATCCACCAATAATGATGTGGAGACCGTTTGAGAGCTGTGCAGTGGCAACTGTCTGTATAAGCCCTGGAAGTCGGTGATAATAAATACTGTGTTATGATTAAATGGAAAGCTTACTTCTCATGGTTAACTGTTGAATAACTTCTTGTGTCACCATATCCAAGACATAGATGATCCCATGATTATTCCCATAGACAGCAATGTTCCCATCTTCAGCCCAAGTGCCTTGAAACGTGACCTGCCTCTTGAATTGAACTGGAAGGATTGCCTCTAGTAGCGATCCTAGAAAGCAGTAGACTTGGGCATAGCTTTCCATCAGATTATGCATGAGAAGAAGGTCTTTGCAAGGAGAAAGAGCCATGTGGCCACTAGAACAAAGTAAGATGATAGTAATGGTGCATACGTGGAACGCACACAGTGCATGTTAAATATTTTTGCCAAAGGACCTCTGAAGTCTGCGTGTCTTGGCATGTCCTACAAGCTGAGGATAAAAAGGGTGCAACAAGTTTCACACTAATGATCTTATATCTCTCCATTTTCTAATTTGTGAATTAGGAGGCTCTGATTGCCTCCTCCAAAGAATGCTAGGCTGATGGGTATTACTCCAGGTGTGTCCACAATGGTCCAGAGTTCAATTAAATCAGCTTATAATCAATGAGATCATTGAATAACTAACACATTGAATTCAACTCACCTCCATCTATGCTAAATAACTTCAGGATCCCACTGTGGCTGGCAATTGCAATTCGTTGATTTGCGGCATTGTATACTTGTGCAGTGACGCTATCATTAAACTTAAACACTTCAATGGACTTTGAAGATCTTTGGGTAAACCACTTTGATATATGTCAGCAAGATATCACAAGGTCAAAAAGAAACACACATGCTCTTGTGTTTTGCCTGAGAAATGAGGGATACCAGCCCTCGTATGCTTCCAACACAAAGGGTTCCAACCCTATCATTGGCAGCAGACTCTGAGTCTATGCAAGTCAAAGCAGTGACCTTGCCCCAAGCTGGTTCATGGAGAGTTTGAATGGGGGTGAAGTCACTTGTTGAATATATGCAAACATGGCCATCATCACCTGAAACAAAGTGCTCAAAGGAAAAATACCAATCTACAATTCAAAACTCACTACCAATGAAAACAAGGGTAGCATCATGGTTGAAAACAACAGAACTGATTGAGCCCTTACTACCCTTAAGGTCACTATGAAACTGGTACTGGTTGATCTAAGGGATATCAATGGAATCCTCTCAGCATAGGAATAAGTACCTATAAAGTGGACATCATGAAGAAGGACGAGTAAGTATCCAAAAGAGTCGCACAGAGTTAAATTTTGGCAAAAAAGATTATGTAATGAATCCAGACAAAGGCTTTGTCCTTAAAAAGGCAATAAATGATTGTGGAGATGGATACTTGTATAGAATGATTGTGCAAGGAGTCATAAAATCCAAATCAAAACTTGACAATGGGAGACAATGGGAGATGGGGCACAAGCATGAACAAGTAAAGCACCCCATTCTGTATCACTCAGTCCTGTTTGACGGCAAGTGGATGATGAGAAAGACTTCAATTCAATGCGACAGGTAAACTGTCTTCGATAAAGCCACTTGTAGTCCATACATTGTCAGCCATAGGTATATAGAGCATCTGCATAAACTACCATTGTCATCTTCTTCTTCCACCTCAGGGTCTTCTTCATCATTGACTTAAGCCTCAATGTCTAGAAAATGATTCTGTCAAGTAGTGTATCAGTAATAGCTCCAACCTCAATGCTTCAAACATACCTCACATCTAACCTTCTTTTTTTGATGCACATTGTTGCCTTCATTACCCTCAGACATACTTTTTCAGTTCTTGGTCAAGACACTGAAGATATCGTAGTTTATAAAATCCATTAAAAGTCAATCTCTAACTAGTCAAATACATAATCATAATTCAACAGTCATTATGGGGGCCATACATCGGACTTTGAATTCAAATGGCGCCTATCTAAGCAACCTCTTAACTTGAGGGCAGGTTTCTGACATTGAAACTAGTTATGTGCTGCCACTTGGGGATTCTCGTTGACCATAAGGGGAAGTTGGACTTAGTTATATTTTCTGACACCAGCCTGTCACCATGCATATGTTCACTTCAGCCTCTTAATTTATGTATAATTATGAAATAACACAAAGCACAAACAATGCAGATATATTACTAGGAATAGTAAGAAACAAGGTAGACAACTAGTTAATTAAGAGGAGAACACTTCCTGTGCAATGCGTATATTAATACAATTGTTCAAATAAGGGAAAACAAATACTTACTTGCAAGAAGTAACAGTATCATCAACAGAGTGATCATCCGTGCTCATACACGCTTCTCTAATCCCATCTTCTCATCCTATCCTTGGAGCACTGAAGACCTATCCATCGAGTCTGATCTTAATAGGAGTTGTCTGTCAGATACTAATATTCATGTATGTGTTTCTCCATGTTGAAACATTGCATCTAATCTGTCATTTGCTTGCAATATCAGCTTCTTGCACACCTTAATTAACTAGCTGTCTATCTTGTTTCTCACTATTCCTAGTAATATATCCGCATTTTTTGTGCTTTATGTTTCTTGATAATGACAATTTATTACACATGGTGACAGGCTGGCATCAGAAAATATGACTAAGTCCAACTTCCCCTTGTGATCAATGGGAATCCCCGAGTGGCAGCATATGACTAGTTTCAATGTCAGAAACCTGCCCTCAAGTTAAGAGGTTGCTTAGATAGGTGCCATTTGAATTCAAAGTCCAATGTATGGCCCCCACAATGACTGTTGGATTATAATTATGTATTTGACTAGTTAGAGATTGACTTTTAATGGATTTTATAAATTACAATATCTTCAGTGTCTTGACCGAGAACTGAAAAAGTATGTCTGAGGGTAATGAAGGCAACAATGTGCATCAAAAGAAGAAGGTTAGACATGAGGTATGTTTGAAGCATTGAGGTTGGAGCCATTACTGATACACTACTTGACAGAATCATTTTCTAGACATTGAGGCTCAAGTCAATGATGAAGAAGACCCTGAGGTGGAAGAAGAAGATGACAATGGTAGTTTATGCAGACACTCTATATACCTATAGCTGACAATGTATGGATTATAGATGACTTTATCGACAACAGTTCACCTGTTACATTGGATCGAAGTCTTTCTCATCATTTACTTGCTGTTGAACAGGACCGAGTGGACAGTGATATAGGATGGGGTGCTTTACTCACTTGTGCTCATGCCTGCTCTTGCAGTCAACAACTTTTGTCTGGCAGATCACCTCATCAAAGTGTCAGTATACCTTTTGATGGAGTGACATGTCTCTGGAGGGTTGCCATAAAGGTATGCCTCCTTTTCTGTTCTCTGTTATTTTTCTATCTCCCTTCTCTTCAGCCAGGATATGAGGAAACTGCTGCATTCATTCTCATTGAAAAGCTCATTTGTTTGCAAAGTGGCATGTGGAATGTAAAATCAATCATCGTCTCCATTTCCAAACCAGGTTGTATAGTGGTTGAGGCTCTCAAACTCAAGAATGTACAGGACCTTTGTAGAGGCATTTCCAACGTTTACTGGGGGCAGGTTCACTCAATTGACCCATCAGATTGGCCATTATACCTTAGAGAACAGAAGATCTTCACTCCCTTGAGTGGGTCTTGGGTCCGATTGACACAATGGCCATTTGACGGGGACTTGGCCTATGTTGCAGACTATAATGACTTTGGAGCCAAAGTTTATGTTGTGCCCCATTTGAACAATTGTTTGCAATCACACCTGATGAAGCAGAAATGCATCAATGCTGAGTCATCCATTTTAAAATCACATTGACCACATCACCTTGACGCAGCTTTACTTGACATGGCTGAGATCAAGGCAGTCTGAGAAGATTGATCCATTCACATACTACCTTCAGGAGAGTGGAAATTTCATGGGCAGACCTATTTAGATGGCTATCTACGCTTATTGACTGATGAATTCCAGCCTGAAAAAGCCATTCCGACCTCAGCTGAGATTGCACGTTTCCAGAACTTGCAGATCATACCTGTAGAATGTTTCTAATGCACTTTGCAATCAATGGGTGCTCAGCTTATTGCTGCTGGAGACAATGTCATGATCATGGATGGAGACGCTTGAGGAGTTATCAGTGTTGTATATAATGTTACAGGAGAGATAGCAATAGTGGATGTAAATGACTAAGATCTACACTTACTTGTACCACTCGAATATCTGCGAAAGAGGATGACTGTTGGAGACTAGGTGATCATAGTATTTGGACAACAAGAGGGTTTCATGGGTTGGGTGACTTCAATTGATGGAAATATGCTTTCAATATATAACTACCATGCTGCATTGCAGGTGTGGAATCTGTTTTCTTGTTCAAACAGTGCTAATTGACTGCTTTGTAGATTGAAGCACCCACAGACTCTGTTAATTTTTATCACAGTCCACTTATCATGGATGCTTGTACAGCTGAAGTGAAAGTGGTGCCGCCAGGCTTTCACGATTCATTGATCAAGTGAGTTATAATTATTATTCATGACTCTCCCCTGACAATAAGACTAATAGCCAACTCTTAGAGCTTATAAATACAAAAAATTGGAATCTTCATTTTCTGGGACATCACGTTCATGTTATTAGTTCATATCGCCTGAAAAATTATGAGGGAATCATCAAATTGACACTGAGGAGTAACAATGTTCTAGTAGAACTAAATGCCACTCTTCATCAGGAACCCCTTCATCTTTGGGATTTGGCCTACCGGTAAGTTGATATTGAGTCTTAATCATATATGTAATGATCCCCTTCAGTCATGACCAGAACATGAAACCGTTAATCCTCGAAAACGCAGGGGTTGGTTTTGAAGACATCAAGCTACTGGTCAGTGACCAATTGCCTCCCAATAATTTGCCACCTAGGTCCAATGTACCTCTGTCCTTGGTTTCTTTGGTACCTTCAACTCCTCTTCCTCCTGTATCAAGCGTGTATCTTAGTCCTGCATGGAACCCATCTTTGCAAACTCCAAATCCATCTTCTGCATTTCATATGTTTTCTCAAAATTGAACAGTCTCACGTGTCTTACAATTTGTCAGCATATTGTGCATGGATGGAAGACAAAAACTTCACTGGAAAAAAGGTTAAAGTGCAATTATTCCATATGAAGCCTATGCTTAATGATCCGGGTTGGAAAAATGGTGATTATAAAGGTAGAAGGGGGTTATGGGTCAGAACAGAAGGCTCTTTTGCATTGGTCCAAGTTAATCATGATAAGCTCCATGTGCCTCCAAAATATGTCACTCCAACATGACCCTCTGTCCTGGGAGAAAAGGTTATGATTATGGATGGTTTGTTTATGGGTGTATCAGGCAAAGTCTTGGCTCTTGGTTAGCTCAGGAAGCCAACTGTGTGTTTTCACTAGATGGAGGAGCTGCACCTATAATGACTTCTA
The DNA here is from genome assembly GCA_003313675.1 of Termitomyces heimii. NCBI lineage: Eukaryota > Fungi > Basidiomycota > Agaricomycetes > Agaricales > Lyophyllaceae > Termitomyces > Termitomyces heimii. The sequence continues at coordinate 10,769 of QLON01001764.1, read as the reverse complement.
GAGATTCAGTTGCAGTAATTGCTTGAATATGTACCAGTAGTTGCCTATTGACATAAATCATATCATGGAGCACAATGTGAGTAGACTATTTTGATACCCTCATAGTAGGTGATCCCAACACTTGATTCAATAATTCTTCATGATTATGAATCTTTCAAGTTGTCGGACCAATGCATATATTGGATACATCTGTTAATAAACCAACATGGTTTGGAGGTAGGCAGGTGAATATTTCCCAATGTGTTAAATTAAATCTGATCTATGTTGGCTTTGGCATATTTCAAGGTAAGTGTCCTTATTCAATGTGGCATATGGGTTTCTGACTTCTCTCTTCTGGAGACTTCCACAGTGTTATATAATCTGACACCATTGGCATCAAAGTCAGGAATACCAGCAGGTCAACGGTGAACTAGATAGACACTTTAATCAACAGATCAGTGAGTATCTTGTGAGTGTTCTGGTTTCCTCTCTGGTGTTTCACACCCTCATGCAATGATTATATATCTATCTCCACAATCATGCTTTGGCATTTGATTCAGCTTTTAGGACAAAGACTCCTTTGTCCGGGTTCATTACATAATCTATTTGGGGCCTTCAATTATTCTTTCATTTCTTTTGTTACACACTTGTCCCTTTTTGATACAAGTGTGAGGTGATTAGCGTGTTTGCAAGAGATGAGCATGTTCATGCATGGGAAACAAAGCACATGGGTGAGCTATCAAAGCCCTTTTCTTTCTTTCAATATATTGACAAAAGGTTGGAGACATCGACAAAGAGTTGGAGTTTGGAATGTAAACATGTATGATATCTTCCTTTCATCTCATCTCGTCATAAGCATGTTTGATATCTTCCTTTCAGTTTGGTGACATTACTTTTCCCTTACTCGAAGACACTATAAAACAATTTTGACTTCCATAATTGGTCTTCAGCTCCCTAGTATCAACAACAGCAAAACTGTAGCTATGGAACCTGATCTCCTGTTTTATACACTGCTTCTGGCCGCCAATATGAATCACAATGTTGGTGTCCCTTCACGATCATGAAAGCGCACCTGAGGCAATGATGACAATATTGTTGCTTTGTGTGTCTTTGCTTCTGTTCGCTTTCTTTCCCATCCATCCCAGTAATATATTGACATGATTGGCCCAGAATTCTTGCGCCAATGGCATCAATGGGACTGAAGTCAATGGCGAGATTACCCATCTCCAGCAAAAGCTTGAGGAAAAAGATCTTGAGCCGAATAGGATTAAATACAAATTGAGTGAGACACAAGGCAAAATCAAGACCATTGAAGCGATGTTAGAGGCCAGACAATCTTCTTATGAATGTGCTTTAAAGGCGTGTCGCATCCCACTTGTTGTTACGTCTTCTCTCACCATTGTGCATTTTAGGAGCTAGAAATTAGGGAGTTGGAAAAGACCAAAGAGAGAGATGCTGACTTTCAGAAGATGAAGACCGATTTGGACACTCTTGTGCAGAAGAAAGATGATCTCCTTGTATTGTTGAAAGGTCACCAGAAGGTATATTCTAGACTGCTTAGCAACTGCATCTCTTTTCATCTCCACTTTGTAGGATGCAAAGAAAGAGGCTGAGATAATTGTGGCCAAGATGATTGTGGCGCAAAAAGCCCATTCCAGAACAGGGAAAGGTACTGCAATCATAATAACAAAGGACTTCAAAAGTCAAGTGGCCACATTGGCAGCTCTTGAAGCAGAAAGGAATTGCCTACATAAGCAGTTGCAGTCTACACAGACATCTTTGGCCATCCTGTGCAAGGTCAACCGTCAATTAGATATTGCCAATGATGAAGTCTCGACAAAGAACAAGATCATTCTTGAGCTGAAGCTTGCTTACAATTATTTACAATCTTCCAATAACCTCTTGAAGGTATGTCTTACAATCTTTCTTTGTGGTTTCCTCTTACCATTGCTGTTCAGAACCAAAAAGAAGGAACAACTGAGGCACTCAACAAAGCACTTGAAGAGATTGCAAAGAGAGACCATGACATCAAAGTAATTTCTTATAATAGGGATGCTCTCCAATGCAAGCGGACTGTGTTAAATGATGAGAAGGTTGCTCTCCAAGTATGGTATTCTACAATTGTCATAATGTTCTCTTCTCACTGCTGTTTTAAACACTCAAGGCTGATCTTGAAGCTGAGCTTAAAGAAGCAAAAAACGAATTGCAAAGCATGGAATCCCAACTGAACACGATGAGCTGTGAAAAAGATGCCCTCAATGTGAAGCTCAAAGGCCAGCTAAACATCACAAATGCTCTTGTGGCTGATCTCAAAGCCGAACTCGCATCTATGAAGGTCAATCATTCCATACTGACTCTATGTTGGAATCCTTTCTCATTGTAGCTTTGCACTTCAGACAGCCCATGAGAGCTTGCTTAAAATAATTGAAGTGAAAGATGCAGAACTAGAAGAAAATAAGTTGAAATTAGATGTGACTGAATCAAGTTGGGTCAAACTTTTTGCCAAGCTCAAACTTGAAGCTGCATCCTTATTGGAGCTTGAAGCTAACTTTAAGGTCACCAATTCAGAGTTGCAAGAAGCACTGGAAGCAACTGACAATAAAAAAAATGCTCTTGTGGCCAGTTTCAATGCCGAACTTGACTCTATGAGACTCAATTTAAAGGTATATAGTTCTATAATATATCTCTTCTCATTGTAACTTTGCATTTCAGGCAGCCAACAAAAACTTGCTTAGAATGACTCTGGAGAAAGACACGGAGCTGCAAGAAAATAAATTGAAACTGGATGAGGTCCAAGCATTACAAGTCAAACTTTCTAACAAATTTGATGCTGAAGCTGTGTCATCAGCACATATTAGGTATGAATTAGAACAGGTGGAGGTATGGCCCCTTTCAATTATTTTTAATCATGCCTATTGAATTGGCTTTTCTAGGCAGCCACCAATCAGGCTTCTGAGGCAAAGGATAGTATCATTCAAGATCTCACTTCTGAGGTCTTGCAAATCAAAAAAGAAGCTTCGATGGAGCTCTCGTCCAAGGACAATATCATTCATCAGTTACGCAATGAGTTATCAGCTATGCAAACAAACTCCTCAACTGCCTTGTCATTATCAGCAGTGAGTTTGACCTCATTCTGTTGTCATCTGCCCTTTGCTTACACTTGTCGTATTTGATAGACACTTCAAGAAAGAGAAAATGAGGTTCGAGAATTAAAGAACATTGGTATTTGTTCTTTCCTTCCAAGCACAATAATAGCTCACCCCGAGAAGGAATTGCACAAGGTGTAGCAGGATAAGGCATCTGTAGAGGACATTCTATCTGCAGCCCATGTCTTGACTACCAAGTACAAAGCTAAAGTGGAGTCAATGGATTCCAAATTGATCAATGCCAGAACTTGACTAGAAGTTGTTGAAGCTGAGAAGATCATTCTCACTGCCAAGCTAGACTTGCTAAAGATAGTACCAGCTCAGTCAGTACCAGCATCTGAGTCAGTCTTAGTGTCGCTTCAAGGTCAACAAGAAGTAAGATTGTTATGTCCTTCTCTCTTAACCCATTCTGATCAGCTCTAGGCCCATAATCAAGAAGCCAAGGATGATCATAATGATTTGGAGACACCTGAACCAGATGAGGGCAAGAGCTTCCCCTACCAGGAAGAGCTGGACAATATGAATGTCGACGAAACTGATCCCCTTCCTGCTTGTGGAGCCACCCAAATTGCAGCACCTTCCTCATCTCTTGACTCTTGCATTGTATTGTCTGCCACTCTTGTATCTACCCCTAGAAGGTCTGTGCCACAGCTTCAGAGAGCGCAAGCATAAATTTCCATTGCCCAACTTACTAGAAAACATGTAATTACAATTCCGCCCCATGTGCACACGAACTCCAGTGCTCGATTGCAGGACAAATTTATCACCCTTGATCCACGTCGTTCTCAGTGACTAATAAGTTCCAGAGCCAAAGAGCTTCTTACTGCCTTGCACGTGGAACACCCACAACCATCTCCCTTAACAACTTCTGCTGGCTTGAGTGGTCTTGGATCCAGAAGTACTCCAATGCATGGACGTGGTGGTTCCTTGATGCGCAGCCATATCTGTAGCGTGCTTCGTGTTCCATGGAGTACTCCTAGCAATGAAGGCAATAGCAGAGTGTCTAGACATATTGCTCCTTAGCATGTACGCTTATCTTCCATCTGGAGTTCACTTAGGGTGTACTTGCACTTTGTTTGGCAGATGTGTTGATTAACCGAGATGTGGAGATGAGTGAGAAGTTAAGCAGGAATGTGAAATTAAACAAGACAACCTGGCAACTTTGGAGATCTTGCTGCAGAATTTGTCCAATATGTAGAATAAACTGCCTCAGTATCTCGTGGTTGTCTTGCATCCTTGATTTTAAGAATTTGTCACGCGTTTCCTTGAACCACATAATAAAGTGTTGGAATGTTACCCTTTCTGCGATTATTGAAGTTTCCTCAAATGCGAGGGTCTCAATTAACTTCATTTGGTGATCTTGATATCAAAGCAAACTTTGGCTAAAAAGGACAATGAGCTGGTTTGATATCACATGCAGAACTACCTGCAATTATTGGTTATCTATCTTGGGCTCTATTCTGCTTTTTTACATGAACAATGGCGAGAAGCTTCAAGTTTGCCAGTGTACTTATGCCAGGTGCAAGGATGAAACAATTTCAGGGACTGAAAGAGGGCATTTGGTCCCTCATTGCATGTGGAAGAAGCACAATGATATGGACCAGACTGCGCAGGTTGTTGCCATGGTCAATGCCTCTCAAGAAGTGGCTTTGGCAGCCCATAATGCTGAACTGGCCAATGCAATAGATAATCTTCCAATCGGCAGCCTCACTTTACATTCATCCACAGTAGAGCCACCTTCTCCTGGAGCAGATACTCGGTTTTCCAGGACAAGGAAACTTATGTTCCTCTTGAAAGACATCGAGAATGCCTTAGGCTTCTTGCATGCAGAGCTATTGATGATAGGAGTTGTGTCTGCTCAACCAGATGATAAAGCTTTGTTGGATAAGATGATAGCACTCAGCCACATCAGGCAGGCAGTGGTTGAAGAAAGAATCAAACTCATTAACCTGGCAGCATCGAAGATTCCAGCTGTGGTAGAAAGCCACCAAGCAGTTATAATGGTGTATAACAATGTCTTCTTGCTCCTTGAAGTTACCACCCAGTTGTGGCAGGATGTGCTGCAGAAGCATATTGCAGAACCCCGAGCAGCCGCTGGGAGCACATTTGATAGTGGTGGGTTTACCGAAGTACATTCTGTGATACTGTCTACTGATAATCATTGTATATAGCCCCGCACTTTCTTTTTGGCTTTCTAGGAGTAGCTCCTTTTCTGCAGGCCGTGATTCTCATGATCACCATCTGCCATGTCATCCTCCAACTCCCTCGTCGGGGTACCTACTGGCTCTTTGAAATGTGTGAAAAAATTCTAAACTTGGTTGTTGAAAAGGTCCCCACCGCATCGCAGGCATTCTCATTCTTGTTGTCCGGTAAATTCCCTCGTGACATTTGTTTGGCGATGAAATCATTGAAGTTAGAAAGGAAGTCGGAGGTTTATGCAGCCTGCCCAGTGTGTCACACAATATACCGTGCGCTCCCAAAGGGCAGCAAGGGTAGAAAGTACATTGAAGTTGAGGAAGAGGACATCTATGACAGTATTCCTATATACTCGCAGTGCTGCAATGCGAAGCACCATGGCCACAAATGTAAAGAAGTACTTATTTGGCCAAAGTCGATTGGAGAGCGAAAATTTTTAATCTTTATCCCTGTGTGTCCTTATGTCATCTTTGACTTTCACGACTGGCTTGTGGGATTGCTTTTGTGCGAGGGATATGAACAAAAGATGGATAAGGCTTGGGAAAAGATGGTTGTTCCACTGGACAGGAAGATAACTGATATCTTCCAAGGCTCTGCCATCTGGGACTTGAATGGTCCTGATGGTAAAACTCATTTTAGTGCATGTGGCGGTGACAGCACTGGGCACTATCTGTTCTCACTGGGCATTGATTTTTTCAATCCCCTGGGCAATAAGCAAGCTGGAAAGAAGATATCTGTGGGCATGATCTCTCTTGCATGCCTAAACCTACCAATTGAGGAACAGAACAAACTAGAAAATTTGTTTGTGCAGCTAATTCCTGGCCCATGTGAACTTTCTGTGGAAGTGGATGATTTGAATCCTTATATGAAACCCATTGTCAATGCTTTCCTCAAACTTTGGACAGGCATTTTCTTCAACCAGACTGCCAAGTATCTTTATGAGCACATCGTGCACTGTGCTATCATTCTTGTAATTTGTGACTTAATGATAGCATGAAAAGTAGGAGGCTTTACTGCAATAAGTCATGAAAAGTTTTGTTCTTGGTGCAAATGTTCCAGATTACTTCATGGATACAATGATTACAACTATGATTTCTGGGTACTGCGTACTGATGCAGAATCCAGGGAGCAGGTGGAGAAGTACCTCAACGCTTCCTCTCTAGAAGACGCTCAGGATATTGTCGACAATTCAGGTGTTCGATGGACTGAGCTTCTCAGGCTACCATATTACAAACTGTTATCATTCCTCGTTGTTGATATCATGCACAATCTGTTCCTTGGCCTGATTAAGGAGCATTTCCGCAGCATCCTTGGCTACAACAAGGGAAAGACAAAGAAAGGTCAAGAGAGGGGAAAGCCTATGAAAGGTCTTGTTGTCAAGATACATTTTTCAGTGGATAATCCCCAACTGGAGAACAAATCATATGCCAAGGATGTCCACATGCTTGTTAAATGGTTATCACAGCCAATGCAATTTAGTGAACAGGGACAAAAATATGAGAACGCAGTTAAAAAATGGTCCAAATCCAGTTTGCCAGCTTTGTGGTATGTTGCAAAAGGATTAAATGGCTATGAAACATTTCCTTGCCCTACAAGATTTACTAGAGAGTATTGTGCCCAAGCTATTGTCACCTGGGTAGGACAGCTCAATTTATTCATTTATTTGCACAGCTAATTAGCCTGAATAGCAATCAAAACAAGCTGCAAATGACAAGATTTGGCAACCTGGGAGTGTTTTCACAGATGAAGAGATGAAGACAATTGTGGATAATCTAGAATTTGTTATAAAGCCTTCATGGATGCCTTTGGTCCCTCTTTCCTCCAGATCAAAGCTTAAAGCAGATGAGTGGCAAACTTTAGGCCATTTGAATTTACCACTATCATTGATATGTCTCTAGTCCAAGCACCTTGAACAAGACCGATTAGACTTTCTGCAACTTACCATCAGTTTTGCTTACCACCTCTTGAGTTACTAGCAATGAGCACTGCACCCGCTATCTCAAGTTCATGATGGAATATCAAAAAGGGCTATAGCGACTGTTTCCACTCTATGACTGCTTTCCCAACCATCATGTTGCATTTCACATTCCAGAGTTCATCAAACTCTTTGGTCCTGTTCATGGGTGGTGGGCCTTCCCATTCAAGCACGCGATCAGTCAATTACAGCATTTGTCGACAAATTACAAGAAGCGTGAGTTTCCTTCCAACTCTCTTAGTTGTCAGTACATACATTGACCAAGAGATCAGATGAGTATGAGGAGACTATATTACAATCCTGGCACAAATTTTCCAATTTAAGAGGTCTCTTTTTCAAGCAAAGCTGCCCAGAGGTCGTGAAAGATTGCCTATCATTATTTGAGACTCTTGTTCGACCCCAAACCCGTGGTGTCCTTGTGGTCAAACAAGGTGAAGCAACGATGTTTTCTGATTCAGATGAGCAGGAGACTTTCAATGAATTCTCATCAGAAGTTGAAGGTAAATTTGTTGCCCTCCCCCCTCATTTTGCAGATGCCTTCAGAAGGGCTTGACCAGATTATGTCGTTCCATCCCATGCACTCATACGATCTCATGTTTGCTATAAAAGTCTTTTGTACATGACAGAATCGAGGCATCATAGCAACAGCTCTGTAATATTATGGAGTATTCCTGCTCCATTCATCATCAAGCAGATAATTGAGCTTCCAGAGATGGGCTTGACTATCACTTTTGTAGGCCAGGTCAAGCTGCAGATGCAAGGAGCTTGGATTGTTGGACTGCATCATCTGCCTTCAGATATTGTCCATGATCCATATGCAGCATGGCCTGAACTTGGAGCAAGCATGTGGAGTGCCCATATGGATATGCAACTCAAGGCTGTAATAGTTTCTGATATTGAAGTACATTGTGCACAAATGGAATGAGATGAATATATCGCAGTTGTGTCAACAAGGCATATAAGTGTCTCAAGCATTTCTGTTTTTTTTATGGAGTGTACTTATTGCAAACTTAGTTTTTACCTTGACAAGTGGCGCAAGCTTTGTATACAATCTATTTAATGCCTTGTAGCTTCGTGTATCTAAGGCAATCACTATATTTCTGCTATGGGCAGAATATATGTTCATCTAGAATATCTGTGGAGCTGGAGTCGCTTGTCATCTTGCATCAACTTGCTACGCGCCTGCAGACAAAGAATTTGAATTGCTCTCAACTCGTTCATTCAACAAAGGTGCATATGGAAGCAATGTGGAACATTTGTAACTGTGATCAAAAAACCCTTTGTTTTATTTTCTCAAAGAAAAGAGTTTTCATAAATGCTGTAAGACTCTATATGTTCTGCTCTTAATCTCTAGTGCCAACAACACTTTGGTTGGGTGCGTGGATGCTGAGAGAGGGCATTTGGATGCTCTCTGGGGATCCTGACCATTGATGGATTGGCAGGAGGGAAGGGATAATTCTTCCTCAACAGCAGGAAAGGTAGGGCCTCAAGGAGGAGGAACAGAGTGGACATATGGATAGGTGACTTCAACAGATACCACCCAATGTGGGATAGCCCAAGGAAAAGTTCCTTGTTCACAAGCAATCTTAACATAGCTGACACACTCATAAGCTTACTTACTTGACACAGAAAGATAATGTTATTAAGCACAGGGACAGCAATGCTCAAAGCCAAAAACACTAAGAACAAACACGACCAGATGATGTATTCGTTTCCGACACCATCTTCAACAATATCAATAGAGAGGGGAGGAGGAAGAAGTAGGTGAAGAGCAGTCCTAAGCATAATTAACGCCAAACAAAGCGCCAACGACACTTTGTTCTGGTGCGTCAACACTGAGAGAGGGCATTTGGATGCTCTCTGGGGGTCCTGGCCATTGACAAATTGGCAGGAGGGAGGGGAGGAGGAAGGGGTGCATGAGGCAGCCCCCAGCATGAACAACACCAAATGAAGCACCAACAATGCTTTGTTCTGGTGCATCAACACTGAGAGAGGGCATTTGGGTGCTCTTTGGGAGTTCTGAGTAGCAACAAGCTGGCAGGAAGGAGGGGAGGAGGAAGGAGTAGGTAAAGGGCAGTTCCAAGCATGATTGACACCAAATGAAGTGCCAACAATGCTTTGTTCTGGTGCATCAACACTGAGAGAGGGCATTTGGACACTCTCTGGGGGTCCTGGCCATTGACGAATTAGCAAGAGGGCAGGAAGGAGGAAGGGGTGCATGAGGCAGCCCCCAGCACAAACAACGCCGAATGAAGTGCCAACAATGCTTTGTTTTGGTGCATTGACACTGAGAGAGGGCATTTAGGTGCTCTCTGGGGGTCCTGAGTGGCAACAAGGAAGAGGAAGGAGTAGGTAAAGGGCAGTCCCAAGCACGATCAATGCCGAACAAAGTGCAAACAAATGATGCTTTGTTCTGGTGTATCAACACTAAGAGAGGGCATTTGGATGCTCTTTGGGGGGTCCTGAGGGAGGAGCAGGGCAATAGGCAGACAACTTAGCAGTGCAAGACTATACCTGGATTTTTCTCTTATAAGCTCACCCTCGCAAGAACATCCCCCATTTCTTTCTCTTCACTTGACTGCCACCATCACCTTATGTCTTACATGTCCATAGGCTCTGTTCTATCCAAAGTCTTTCCTGCCAAGGCAAGCCCTACAACAATGAATGACCTGTGGCCTTATTCCTTCCAAATCTTGCTTATGGTATGTGGGGTTTCTTGTAATTTGTCTTAGTCCTGTTCTTCTCGCAATGTCATAGGCATTCTCATTGGGAGCATTGGTTCTATCTTTGAATAATCTATTGCCAATATTTACACAATGTTTTATAACCTGATCATAGGTGCCCTGGCAATACCTCAGGACAATTTTGTTTCCAATGAGTTTGCCATGTATACAGTCTGGTTATGTGTTGTTTCAACGCTTATTTCAGTGATTTTGGCCTTTGTCTACATCGTAACATATACCTTTGATGTGAGTTTCACACTCTCATTCTAGAAGCCCTATTATTGAGTTCCTTACTCAATTAGGTCTCTGAAGTCTCAAAAATTGTCATCTTATTCATAGCTATGTCTATGACCTTGGCCTTTTGCTCTGGATGCATTGCCATTTTGTCTATTGTCATTTCTTTGCAACCCTATGTTGTAATTCCCTTTATCATCATCTTCCCACTAGCAATTGTATTTACTTTCATTTGCCATTTATTTTTTTCTGACTGGATGCCTTACAATGTACAATCTCATTTCTTGTATTCCATTATGTCGTTTTACTTGTCCTTTTTTTGATTTAAATGTAAATTTTAATGAGTGTGTCACATCATATGATCATCAAAGAACCCAATGAGCAGTGTCGACGAGCATGTCACATATCATACGATACATGACATGCTCATCAATGCAATAGGTGTTTTTAATCTGTGTTTCTACAGAAATACTCAAAGATTATCTAATCTATGTTTCCCAAGGAACATTTAAGGTT
>QLON01001758.1:0-10059 GCA_003313675.1 Termitomyces heimii | reverse complement strand
AACAACGACGGATGGAGAGAGAAAAAAGCTGAGACGCGAGACGTACTCTGCCATGGCATCTGACCATCCTGTTAGACCCCAAATTAAAACAAAAACAAAAAAATCCCATCAGCAAGCGTGACTCCCGGACCTACAGCGCACAAACGCACCTTCTCCGAGCCCACCAGCTTCGAGCGTCTGAAGACACGCCGCCGTGCCCCCTCCAACGAGGCGGTTCGTCATCCCGTGCGTATTCTCGTGCGTGATAATGTCATTCTCTAGCGCGCCATCGCGTTCCGGCGATGTGTAGTCCCAGAGGTACATATCTGTTTTTTATTTTATTTTCCTCAGAGTAAGCAGGCCGATCGGTCTTGGAAGTGAGCGTATACTCACGCATCTGTCCGTATTGCCCACTGGGAAAGCAAACATGAGGTCACTATGACTTTATGGCGAAGGGTGGGGAGACAAAACGCACTCGGGGGGTGTTAGGAAATCAGAATTATCCAATCCCGCCTTGCTCTGTACGGATATGGTAACATAATCATTCCCCAGCCCGCCTTTTCCAAAGTTATCAGCTTGGAAGTTGTAAGCGGCCTATGTAAGAAGGGTCGTCAACCATCAGTTTTTCCATGGAACACGACACCATGCCTCTGTGAAACCGTATCTGCGAAAATCGTTCGTTTCAGTGTTAGGATATGGGAGCAGTAGATGGCCACGTCACCTGTACCACACATCGTGAAGGGTATTAACGACATAGAATGTGTTCGTGCGAGCCGCATCGACGTTGGGCGCGACGGTGGGCTGAACGTCCGGGTTCTGAACGAAGATAAAGTTGAGTTCGGGGGACGACGGTGCCGAGAGGTCGGTGACACCCCCCGAATAAGACAAGGCGTTGTTTCCCCTGTTTTTACAAGGTGAGAGATACCACAAGGAAGCCGGTAGCACAACCACATCACCTTGTAGCGCTGAAACCAAAAAAAACGCATTATTTATCTATCGTAATAAAATACGGAGGACAGCCACTCACTTGTACGTCAAGTCGCCGACCGCGTGCCAGCCGTTCGGAGACGCAAGCGGGTCTTGCGGGTCAACGACTGTTTCAAATCCTTGTGTGAGGAGCTCCTTCTGAATAGGCAGAACGCGGTACTACGTGGAACCCCCCATCATCAAAATGCACCACAACAAGCACCGGAGTAAACATGCACCCACCGACGCAAAAGACTTGTAATCCGTGATATGTATCAGCTCCCCCGAATGGGCATCGATAAACGCCTCATAGAACGTCACGGCTGTCTCGTTTTGGATTTGTATCGCGTGTGCGAGTACGGCTGTGCCGTCCGTTTTGACAACGTATTGAATCGTCGTCGGATGGTTGTTGTAGGTCCCAAGCAGGGTCTCTTCGGCTTTGGAGATTGCGGCAGAGAGTGGGACGGATGGTGTCGAAGAGGCAATGGAGGCTGTGAGGATTGCTACTTTAGTTGTCTTATTTTTTTTTTTCTTTTTTCTACTCACTTGGCTTGACGAACGATGAGCCAAACGCCACGACCTTAGAAAGTTTCTCGCCAGATCAGTTTTGCTGGATATCATGGTGCAAGTGTACTCACCTTGTCGTCGTGATTGAAAGCAACATTGGCGACTGCATTGGCAAAAGGGATTCCGTCCTATAGGCGATTGTTATCAGCGGAGGTTCAGTATGATTGATTTACTTCTTAACTAACATGAGTCTGTTTGATATAGGCGTGTTTCGCTACTTCTCCGGAGAATCCGCTCCTGAAAGATACAGATGATGCGTTGACCCCAAGGCGTTGCTGCACAAAAGCGACGGAAGAGGCATCGAGAGTGACATTCGGATTGTCACGTCTTTGTAGAGGATGATCAATGCCTTGATCGTAGGTCTAGCACTAGAAGTCAGACCAAGCGCTTGTAGTCGAGAAGTAAAACATCATAGATACCTCGAATGTAGAGGCTGGATGATAGATCTCGACTTCAATGCCATGGCCAACAGTTCTAACACAGTGTGTGGCATAATTAGTCGTAGGTCCCAATGGCGAAGCTACTGTGGCGGTTATCGCGACAGAAATTAAAGAAACTAGTAGGCAGAATGAAGAGGGAAGCATCGGTGGTTCTAACGACAAATTCCTGCCAAACCGCAAGCTCCTACGAGGCCTTATATACTATGAAGGCACCAATAGTATCACCGAGCCAATGCCTCCATGAAGCACAAGGTCGACTGAACCATGCTTTACACCTTGCGTGACAGGTAGGCAAACTCGATATATGATTGGGAGATACAGGGATCAACATGACCCACGTACAGACATGTCGAAATGGTGAGTTATCATGGTCAGAAGACGCGACAAGCGTACCGTGTCCCGAGTGTTCAAGATACGCGATTTATTTTTGTGGAGGAAGAGTGCCCCTAGCCTTATAAATTCAGTAAGCTGCCGTGCTGTATAGAAATAGTTTAACTGATCGGACCTGTCGAGATGCTGTTTCTCGGTACTATCGGCTCTACGAGGAATAAGCGATGAGAGCCCTAGCCTCTTTTATAGATACTTAGCGGTTAGTAATCGGATAATAGGATAGCTATTTTGATCTCCATCGAATGGAACTATATGATGTCAACGTCGTATATGGTGTCCTCAAAGACCTCAGGGGCAGCTAGCAGCATGTAATCTCTTTCACACGCCATATGGTACGCCGTGCCATAAACCAGTGACTACAATCAACAGACCTATGTTTAGAACAGTCATGCGTTATTCTTCATCTTGCAAGAAAGATTATTCGTTATCGTGTTAAGGATACGGCAATGCAGAGAGAAATCGAGAACATTGCATTGCTTAGGAATAATCCGTGCCAACGAAACTCACCTTTATAGACTGCAAAAGAATATCTTGCCAGTTACGAAGCCCCAGCGATGCCAAGTGGCATCCAACAGGAACGCTGAGTCGTAGTCAATGGCACATCAGTACCTTTGTGATGTTTGCAGTGGGCTACTCCCTTATCTAAAGTAGTGTAGGCATCGTATACTACATTTCGACAAGACTGAAATGAAAGATCCTGACATACCTTTATGACGAATGAATATTCTCGAATGTGCATCACCCAGGGAGATAGTGCTTGATCTGTCATTCCAAACGTTCGATCGCAGCGAAGCAAGACATTCTTTGAGTTGTGATGCTATACTTCTGCAGATAGGTGTCGTCAAATCCTGGCTCTTCAAACATGGATTTGCCCGATGATCTTTGCTTCCTCGTTGTCTACTGTGTTGTAAAAGTGAAGGTACTGAATTTACCCCATTGAAGATCTTTTGCGAGTATCATGAATACAAGGCTTTATGTACCGCTGTCGTCGACACTGCCTTGGCTGAACATAGTCTTTTAGAGTCGAAGCGTGAATGGCGAGAAATTATCAAGATATTTGACATTGTTTGTCTGGTAATGTTGCCCCCGCGCTTAAGACTCAAATGCTGAAGCGGTGACTCTCTGTGGCAAAAAGTGCTGGCATTCAGTGCCGACATGGCCACAGGCTGGCCACCAATACACCATCAACCTCGACCGTCACCGTCACCCGTATTGTCAAAGCTCTTCATTGTCCATTTCACCGATCCTTTATTCACCACATACGCCCCTGACTCAAAGACCATCCATTGTTACATGTAGATATAAATACAATACGTAGACCAACATACCCTCAGTCAATTAATGATTGAACTGAGGGTGAGTAGATTCACGCACACCGATAGAAACATACTGATATAACTATCATAGACTAAACTTACAACTTGTATCAGGTAGTTATGACCTAGTCAATTAACAATTGAACTGAGGACTAAACTTACAACTTGTATCAGGAACATTAAACACTTTATATATAGGATTCTAACAGGTTATGGGCCATTGCTGATCATGAACTACTCTTGTGTCAAAGCCTTTGTTCACTACAGAATCCTGTATCATTCACTCCAAACTCTTCACACATCACACTCTTGGCACTCTTGGACCCTGTAGGTACTGATCATATTGAGCCACCAGATGCATCCTTATTGCACCTGCACTGACAGACAAAGACACCTTTTTATTACCTATGATCATAGAAACCCTCTCCCCCAACTCCCCAAATCCCTCACACTCCCATGCTAAGCAATGATGTTGCCTACCCTTGCATCAGACCAGCCAAGCTTAATGCTCACTGGCCCTCCTCAGAACCTCCTTTTGATTGCACAATGGGAGAATTCTTGAAGTGGTTCATGAAGCTCAAGATTTTCCTACAGCAGAGTGGTCTGGACTGGTACATCTTCACCTCAGAGAAGAATCCCAATTGTCTGATCACCAGCCCTGACCAGAGCACTGAGCCGAATGCCCATGCCAACTGGGTAGCCAATAAGAACCTCATCATTGGTGTCATTTGTGCAGTGATCTCTGAAGCAGAACAGGAGGGCCTGGAAACTGATGGCACAGCAAAGGAATGCTATGATGCCTTGAAAGCCAGAGTGCAGTGTGAGGGCCCAGTGAAACAGGTTGCTTTAATCAGGGAAGCCCTCTCAACCTATGCATTCATTGCTAAACCCATTGATGTGACTGACAGAAAAATCTGTGAGCTGATCAACCATGCTTTTGCCATTGGGACCATTGACAAAGAGCTTTTGAAGTGCATCACACTACTCAACTGCATCAATGACAAAATGTTTGAGTCCATTCAGATGCAGGTCTTGTGAGGTCTCACTGACTTCATGAACAACACACCCTATACTTCCTCACAGATTTGCAAGCTATTTCAGACCATGGATAACCTTGCTATGCTCTCTAAGAATCCCTCTGATACAGCCCTGTCAGCCCACACCTCCAAGAACAGTCAAGGTCATAATCATGGACCTGGCTTCCCCTGCTGCAGCATATGTCATGCTCTTGAAGCATCCTGCCATGGGCATACCAAGGAATGGTGTATTTGTATTGGTGGGGGGATGGCTGGTAAGACCATAGCCACATGCCATGCCATGCAAGGAGACACTAAAGGATCCAAAACAAACAGCAGCAGTGTCAAAAATGGAATTGCCATCAAAGGCCTCAATGGCCAAGCTTACATTATAGATGTCACCCACCTCCAGAAGATCCAGCTCAAAGCAAAGGCTACTGACTTTGCAGGAATTGCCAATTCAGATGACAAGACCACTGAATACTTTGAGTACCAGGGTTTTATAGCTATGGATGATGGTGACAATGACCCAAGAGCAAACATAAACTGGGATACACACACCATCCCAGCCATTCCTGGATATGAAACCATCCTAGCCACCACAGCCATGGTCCCTACCAACCCAGCTAACAACACATGCATCATCTCACTAGTAGAAAAACCATTCTATATAGCTTCTGGCACCACAGTACATATTTCTCCCTGTGCATCCAACTTTGTCTCATTATGTTCCATACTACTGCGATCAGTAAAAGGGGTTGGCAGGACATCCATCCAGGCAGTTGGCATAGGTCAGATTAGGCTTCAAGTGCAGAATCAAATGGAAATCTACTTGGAAAATGCCCTTTACATCCCTAATTCTATGGTCCAACTCATCTCAATATCTGTGCTTACCATAGGTATGCAGGCTGTAATCACCTTCAGCCAAACAGATGTGACCATCCTTAATGCAAATAGCAGCACACTCCTTGCTGCAGGTCCCCTCATTCCAAGTCAACAACTATACACATTAGAATTGCAACATGCACTCACCAAACACACTCTAACCAGTGCACAACCTCCTGTCAAATTTGACACTTGGCATGGCACATGCAGGCATGCTTCCAGGTATGCCATCTGCCTCCCTCCTTATGCAACCTAAATGTGACATCTGTATTCTCAGAAAACAGATGAAAACACTGGTGTGGAAGGTATGGGAGGAAGGGCATAGAGCTGTCAGAAAACTGCAGATAGTCTGGATAGATTTAGCCAGACCAATAAGTGTACAGTCTCACACCAAGAACAAATATACTATGGATATCATTGATGACTATATGAACATGCCCTGGACCATTCCACTAAAGTCAAAGTCAGATGCCTTTCCAGCTCTCCAAGCATGGAAGAAAGCTTGAGAACTAGAAACAGGTTTGAAAGTCAGGATTTACCACACAGGCCATGACAGCAAACTCAAAAGCCATCAAATGAAAGCATGGGTAGCATTGACCAGAACACACTGCAAATTTGCAGCACCATACACATTTGAGCATATGGGGCACATAGAGCACATGCACAAGACACTCCAAGGGAAAGCCAGAACCATGAGGTTGGCAGCTAAATGTCCAGATTCACTATGGGATGAATTTTACTTAACAGCCACACACTTACATGCTAAAACCATAACAAAGTCACTAAACAGCAAGACTCCATTTGAACTGTAGCATGGATGCATCCCTGACTACTCCTACATGCATAAAATCAGATGTAAAGCATATGTCCTCATTCAAGGACAACATAATTCCAAAATTAATGCATGTGAGATTGAGTGTGTCCTCATAGGATATGCACAGAACTCAAAGGCCTATAGGTGCTACAATCCTATGACCCACAAAATATATGAATCTTATCACATACAGTTCCTGAAATGTCATGATGGCCATCCAATCTCTGCACTGATCACTGAATCTATGCCCACAGCACCTGCAACACCTACAATGACAAAGGAACCTACAATAATCACCAAGATCAAGGATATACCAACAGAATCCCTGTTCATAACTGACAATGACAAAGGACCTTCATCAGCACCTCCAGACATTGTGTCACATGATCTGGCTCTACCAGCAGATGTATCTGTGCAACCCCCACTCAGGCACTCTGATCACACTTGCATTCTGACTGCCAAGGCCAGCCCTGATGATCCACCAGTCTCTTGACTCCAAATGACCATCCAAGAATCTTGTGAAGCTGCTGATAGGCTCCACATCACATGAGCACAGAGGCATCAAGCAGCAGAGGCACTATAGGAACCCCCATGTGTACCTCCAGAACAGCCAATAATGGAAAGAGAAAATGAAAACAATATACCAGACATAGCAAATATAGCATCAGAACAAGACATTGAATGCCTACTGGCCGCAACAGAGTCCCTTGAAGATCCAACATACATAGATTCAGGAGACAAACCCCACACATGGAACAAGGCAATGGTGTCACCATATGCTAAAGAATGGGAGGCCAGATACCATGACAAGCTCCAATCACTCAAGGACATGGGTGTATATAAACTTATCCCCAGAAACAAAGTACCTGCAGGCCATAAAATATGAAAGGGAAGACCAGTGTTCAAAATCAAACATAATGAGAATGGAAAAGCAGTCCAGTTCAAGGTTTGTCTTGTCTTCAAGGATATAAGCAGGTTTATAGTCAAGATTACATAAGAACTACCTCTCTGACTGCATGCATAGAGTCCTGGCAAGTATTACTGCACCTTGCAGCCATGCAGGGCTGGGATGCCACTCAGATCAATATCAAGACAGCCTTCCTGTATGGGCTGCTCCCAGAGGAGGAGGTGCAGTACATGATGCAACCCAAAGGATTTGAGGAGCCCAGAAAAGAGACTTGGGTATGATGTTTGTTACATGGACTCTATGGAATGAAACAAGCTGGCTGCATATGGAACCACATGCTTAACAATAACATGATCTCCTAGGGATTCACACACTTACCCTGTGAGTCATGCATGTACTATTGAAAGATGGACACAGGAACAGTGATAACAGCTGCCCATGTAAACAACTTTCTATCTGTAGCCAGCAGCAAATCAGAGAACAAACAATTCAAGGACCAGCTCAGATCTGTGTGGACTATATCAGATCTAGGCCTACCCAAATTCATTGTTGGCATTGCTCTTGAATGGGACAACCATGAACACATTGTAAAACTTTTGCAAACTGCCCTCAAGATTATCTCACAGTTTGGACAAATGCATGCCACACCACTGTCCTTTCCCATGGAACTGGGTTTGAAACTCTGCAGAGTCAACAGATCCTCTCTCCCTCAGCAGAAATTGATGCCCTCATGCAAATACCATACCAATCCCTAGTTGGATGCCTCTTGTACTTGGCCATCTCCATCTGCCCAGACATTGCCTATGCTGTTCAACAGCTAACCCAATATGTTGACTCTTATGCAGGGTGTTGTGGATATGTCATGGACCCACACTTAAGTAATCTTTTTGTCTGTTATATGCCAGCTATTGTCCACATCACACCTCAGTGCTATTAACTCACTGAGGTGTAAGTCATTGTTTCGCTCTCGTTACATTACACTCACCCATATATTGTAGTACTCATTGTTTTAGGTACATTGCTATGAATACTACACTCTTAGTGCTATTAACTCACTGAGGTTACTCATTGTTTTAGTCCCGAGATTCTCCGTGTCACTCTGTTCCCGAGATCGGTCCTGCACAACAGGTTATGGGCCCCAAAGATACCTACGACATTTCGTCCTCAAGACTCACAGTCCCGAAGCTGTCTGCTGACAGATCAAACTGGATGACATATCAGGAACGCGTTATCAACGCGTTGACTTCAAAGAAGCTCCGTCGTCATGTCATTGGTACTGCGCGTAAACCGGTCATGATTGTCGAACGTGATGGTTCCTTCTACCGTGACAACAAATCCTTAGCACCACTATCGGATAAGGAAATTGAGGAACATGAGGACACACTGGAGGACTGGCTACAGAAGGAAGCCCAAGTCCGAGAAATTGTCTATAGCACCATTGATCAGTCAACATTTCACCAAATCAAAGGTGAACTTACAGCTGCTGATGTCTGGAAAAAGCTTGCTTTGATCCATGGCAATAAAGGTGCAATGTTTGAGACTGACCTGCTTGCCCACTTGCAGAATGCTTGGTTCATTGAAAATGGTGAGATTGACATGCGTACACACCTTGCCAACCTTGTTGTTCTCAAGGAACGCCTTGCCAAAATCAACTGTCCCCTGTCCAATGCTTCCTTTGCAAGTTATATCCGCACTTCACTGTCACTTGCACCCACCTACAAACCACTCCTTATGACATTATCCGCCAATGCTCGTGCTGTTCATAAACCTATATCCAGTCAGGATTTGATCTGGCACCTTACTGAGGAGGCCAATAATGCTGCTATCAAGAGCAGCATTAATCAGCAACATGAAGCAATGGTTGCGGCTCATGCCAAGGCCAAAAGTGAATCAAAGGATGGTAAAAGCAAGTCTAAGCCTAAAGGGAAGGGAAAAGACAAACGTCATTGCAAAAACTGTGATAAAAATGGACATACTGAGGATCAATGCTTTGAGGATGGTGGCGGAATGGCTGGAAAGGCACCTGAATGGTGGCTAAAGAAACACAAGGGAAAAGGAAAGGACAAGGCTGAAAAATCGAAGTCAGCAAATGCCGTCGAGACTGAAGACAAAGATGAAAATTATGCTTTTCTTACATTCTTGACCATCGACACCCCTGACCATGCCATCAATGATAATGTTGCACTCGCTGTCACATCCAGACATAATCACGAAGCCTATGCTGTCTCTCCTTCTACTGGCATCATCATTGATTGTGGTGCTAGCAGCCACTTTTCACCGTCTCGCGAAAATTTTTTAGATTATCAGGAGATCAAACCTGAACCTGTCTGAGCTGCTGATGGACACATTTTCAGTGCCCTTGGAAGAGGAGACCTTCGTATCTGTCTGCCAATGAAGAAAGGGGAAAAATCAATCCCTATTTTGCTCAAAAAGGTCTACTACGCACCTCAGATGGCCTTCACCCTCGTTTCTGTGTCATGTCTTGACCACGCTGGGTGTTCTCTCCTCATCGAGGATAGAATGTGTGTGATACGCAGTCCTAAACCACAATGTCAAGTGATAGGTCGTGTTCCTGCAATCCGTGGGTTATATCGTGCTGATACTTCACCTACCTCTGTGTCTCCGGAACTCACCGTGAATGCCGCCTCAAAGGCTATTACCATCGATGAACTTCACCGTCGGATGGGGCACATTAATCACAGAGACTTGCGGGAAGCCATACGTAAAGGAGCAATCACTGGCATCGAACTCGACATGACATCAGAACCCAAGCAATGTG